>CM070605.1:25070676-25288320 GCA_036346395.1 Hsuehochloa calcarea
AAGAAGTTGAGAGACAGAAAGCAAATTAAACCTTAGCTTGTCCACAAGGGCGACGTCCTTGAGGATGAAACAGTCGTTCACGCTGATCGATCCCGTTCCTTCAATCCGCCCTTGTTTATCATCTCCAAAGGTGATGAAATCATCACCTGTCGACGCGTGAAAGAGGTGAACCATCTTGAGTCTCCGGTCATATGATGTAAACAGCCGGAGTCGACGAACCACGTGTCCTTCCTCTTTCCGTGGTAATCCTGAAAATCAAGAAACAGAAGAACGATGTGTCTCAATACTGGGGTTGGTTAAACAAGACTTAGGAACACAGTACTGAGACACGCGTCTGCGAGTAGTATGCAAAACAGAAGTGCTATCCTTGCTTTTATTTAAAGTTCTGTTATGAGCAATGGTTAAAGTAACATGAGAGTTATCCTGTCTAGGAACATGATGATGAGTATGTGATACGAATCCTAAACCAAGTTTCTTCTTTTCTATGTTACCATGTCTCATAGAAGCTCTAGGTTGATTAGATGAAATTCTAGCAAAATAGTTATTATCATTTTTCAACCTACGCCAACAGAACTCAATCAAATGCCCATCCTTTTTACAATAGGTGCAATGATACTTAATACCACTAGGAGAAGCACCCTTAGACTTAACAGATGGTTGGACAATACCTGCAGATTTAAATATAGTTTTTGTTAGGTTGTGTTTTGAATTCAATTAACCCATTTTCCAAGACTTGAGTAACTTTTGGGTTAGAATTATTTTGAACATGATTGTATCCTAATCCTTGTTTCTTATAAAGAGTTTTAGACTTGTCCAGAATCATGTTTAATTATTTCTTACCTTTAGAGAATTTTTCTAAGGTATCCTTAAGATAAATATTTTCTTTTTTTAGATTAACACATGATTCACAGGTTTTACCCTTAATGGCTCTACCATATTTTTCCTTATATAAAGCAGTTTCAAGTTTAAGAGCTGGACATGAAGCACATGTGAAGACTCAATACTGTGCTTAAGCTAGGCATATTTAGCTCTAGCTGCTTCTAAGATATCTTTAACTTCATGTTCGCGTTCTAAGCAAAAAGTGCAAAGGCTAGAATCAACCACACCAGAAACAACTAACTTGCTAGACTCTAAGCATTTTTCACATGGAGCAGATTTAACATCAACTAGTTCAGTCCTAGCATTTTTAAGTTGTTGTAAAGCAATATCATGAGTACATTGCAGTTTAGCAAATTCAGAGTGCAGAGCATGGCAGGATAAACATTCATCAGAGTCAAGAGTCTTAGCATTTTCAAGTTCTAAAATCAAATTATCTACTTGTGACTCTAAATCCTTATTCTTGACCATGACAAACTCTAAAGCTTTATCCTGACTCATCAGTTGCTCAAACATAGTTTCACATCAATCAGAAAGAACATCATAGGAAGGAGGTACCTCATCGTTGTCGTTGTCGATGGAGTCGGCCATGTAGCACAATCTAGTGAAGTCCTTGGCCTTCCCTTTCTTCTTGCTTTGAGGTATCTCCTCCTCCTTGTCCTCCTCGCTCTCGAAGTCAACATCGCTCAAGGATTGATCCTCAAAAGCGGCAAGCACCCGATGAGCGGCCTTTGTCAGCTTGGCAGTATCAAACCTAGATTTGTTCCATTGAGACTTCTTCCAAGCACGCTTTCCCTCCTTATGGTTGCACTTACCTTTCAGCTTGGGGTAATTCGCCCGGATATGATTTAGCTCACTAGATTCATAGCAAGTCACGGGACCTCCTCGATTTCTGTTTCTCATATTGTTGTAGGCCCGTGTGACCTTTTTGACTATGAGAGCCAACTCAGCCTCAGGAAGACTCTCAAACTCCTCTTCATGTATTGCAGATAAACCAGTAAGCGAAAATCCAGAAGAAGACTCAAAAGACCCATCAGAAGCTCTCTTGAGCGGGTCTGCTACCAAAGCCATATTTTCCTTCTTGGGATGATCAATCCTCTTGATCTCATGAGTCTTGAGCTTGCTATAGAGCAGCTCCAAAGTCAGATCAGAAAGATTGACATTCTCCTAAATGGCTGTAGCCTTTATCTCCCACTCCTTGGTGTTGATTGCAGCCAAGAGGTGGGTGGTATTTTCAGATTGAGAATATTCAATACCAACAGCTTTCATCTGATTAATCATTTTATTAAAGTGACTGAAAATATCATCGATGCTCTCACCAGAACGCATCTCGAATTTGTTGTATTCATGCTTATAGACTGTTTGTTGTACTTTATTGACTTGGGACGAATCCTCATGGTAAGTTTTGAGAGTGTTCCAAATCTCATGCGTAGTCTCAAGATTGCAAATCCGATCATACTCATGTCTACTAAGCCCACCATACAAAAGGTTTTTAGCCTTATGTTGTTAGCCAAAAGGGCTTCTGAAGCCGGCGTAGCAACTTCGGGCAAAATGAGCGGGACTCGAACAACCTTTCATATAACGTGTCCTTCGCTCTCAAGGAAGACTCGCATGCGATTCTTCCAATAGGCATAGTCGTTCCTATCGAAGATATGCTGCTTTGTGGAGTTTCTATCCATCGCCAAGTTCAGTGACCGGTTAAGATCAAGATTGAACTAACCGGGCTCTGATACCACTTGTTGGACCGAAAAGGCGACTAGAGGGGGGGCGAATAGGAGCACACTCACTTTTTCACAAATATTGATTCAATAAAACTTTACTCCAGGTGCTATGGAAGCTATGAAGAACAGTATATCAGTACAGTGGAAGACTAATAATGAATCCAATTTAAATCCCCAAAGCAAGACGACAAAATCAACAAAGATTGAAGCAACTTAATGCACTGGCGGTCGGACCACTTGGACAACACCGGTCAGACCGATTTCCTGCCGGTCTGACCGGTCGATTGCGACAGTCTGACCGCTGGTGTACAGAACAGAAGAATAGCCCCGATGACGAAGATGAAACTAGATGAAGCTTTTTGATCTACTAATCCAAACTTGATGAAACTTAGAATACACCTTCTCTATGATATCAGGAACCTATCCAATCGAAGATTATGATAATTCTTAGAAGAATATCGATCCTTTTTTATTTGATTGAAGAAGGGTGCAAAACCGGGTCAAAACGAAAACTAGGTCAAAACTCTTGCTCGTGGGTGATTGATGATCAAGATGATCCTAGATAGATTCTCACACGTCATAGCAAGTTAGATCACACAATGAGATAAAATATTGATCAAACTTTCCTTTGATTGATTGATAAGATATGGGCTTACAACCTCTCAATCAATGGAGGACAATGCTCAATCCAAGAGCACGAAAATCACATCAAACTATCAAGAACCCTAGCCTCCACAAAAGCTCTCCCTAAGAAAATTAGGGTTTACAAAAATTGCAAAAGAGACGAAGCGGGGGTGCAGCCACCTCCCTCTCCTATTTATAGTGGTGGCTTAGACCTTCTAGAAGTTTGACTCAATTGGGCTCCCGTTAAGGCCCAAAACAAACGGGACACTTACGCACGTATTTTAATGCGTCGTCTTTAACATCCGTTGACCTAACTAGCTACACCTTGCGCCATCTTGCGCCTCGGATTAGCTAATAGGTCACCCTTGTCCATCTTGCACCACGCTTGAGTACATTGACCTCACCCGGCATCGTCGATCGTTCTGGACCTCAACTCTCCAAGCCTAGTCCCGATCATCCTCGCCGATGACCGTCGTTGACCACCAAGAAACCTGCACAACAATAGACAAGTAAACCGAATTTGGGAACAAGTTCTTCACAACTTGACCCATGTTAGTCAAAACATGCATCATGCAACATATATACCTTGAAACTCATGACTTTGACCTAACAACCGAACAACGCCGCCATGACGGGCGACGAACCAAGTGGAAACAGGTCAGACCGCCCCTCAGCCCGGTCTGACCGCCCACCCTGGCCAGTCTGACCGCCAGCTATTGGCCTGTCGACCGCCAGTTATGACTTAGCTGATTTTCAGCCTCTGAAAACCGAAACCTACTGAAATTTTCAAACCAATAGAACTTTTGACTGGAGACTACAAAAATTATGGGACCAAGTGCAATAGAATCCCCTCTCTTGCCTACACCCTCTATTTTTGGCCCAGATCAATTCAACTCTTTAGTAATCGGTCGATGCCCGGGGCGGTCAGATCGGTCGAGAATCGGCCGACCACCCACCTCGCCGGCCGACCGGTTATAGCCTCACAGCATGCCAACTTTGCCGGAAACACGTGAAACGACAAACCGTAAACGCCATTGCCAATTGTCACATCATCCTAAGATCTGGAGTATATCCCCATGATATCCACAAGTAGTCTGTATCTGATAGAAATAAACAACCTGCTCGTGTATTCTCCCTTTACCTCACGATATCTGGTTGAACTCCAGGTGAGATATTATGTCATCCATGGACTGTTCAATACTTTCTCGATCAAGTGTCAGATAACTTCACGTGGTCGAACTCTTCGATCACTAGTGGCATGACCATGCACTTTCTTTATCCGACCACATCGAGGGGCCCAAAGATATCTCTCCTGTTATGTTAGGAGGGGCAAATCTCATATCCGACCAGTCACATTCCTCCGCAAGTTTTGTAGCATACCTGAAAGCTACCTTTATAACTACCTAGTTACGGAGTAGCATTTGGTAACCCCAAAGTGTACTCTTACACATATAGGAAACTATGTCAATCTTAGGTTTAAGGATTATACATCATCATTGCTTAAGACCGACTGATGACACATAAAACCATAACAATCTCAGCAGTGCCTCAAGGTGGGTCAATCTAACATCATATTCTCTAGCATGTGCTCACATTATTGATTTGATATCCCTATATCTATGACCGGTGAAACATGGTCGTCAATCAATACATGTGCTGATCAATAGAGTCACAAGTGTTCTGACTAGTGACATCCGACCAAGAATACATTTAGAATAACGTCATATAAGTTAAAGAGCTTCACCAACAAATCACATACTTGTTAATATTTATCAATGATGATTCATCCCAGGAACAAAAATTACATTTATTCAATAACTCATAAACATAGACGTGATACAATCATCTCTATGATTGCCTCTAGGGTATATCACCAATAGTCTCCCACATTCACATATAGTGGAGCCTTATGTGTCACAGCGTGTAATGCGACAGTCCAATTTGTACTAGGTTGTGCCTCCTCCCGACGGTAGGATCATGCAGTGAGTCATTCACTTGTGAGTCCAACTCCGTCCAAGTAATGTTTACACTTCATACTTATATCCTCTGTTCTAACATCAATCCTTTCATAATGCAGGCAATCAAGGTCAGGGCGACATGCTGAGGACTAGCAAGCAGTCCAGCACGAGTGGATTACGGCTTGGACGGAGATGGCACACATCGAGATCTTGTAGGAGCAACGACCGTACGACGTACGGATATACCGTGAGTACATGGAGTGGTATGTACCACGGTCGAGCACCAGACTCATTTGTCCTCCGCCAAAGCGTCCGAAGCAGGTGATGCACCAGGAGAGCCTCTGCCAATCGTTCAATCGACACAGCGCTTCGCGGTGTGATGATACCGTAAGACACTTACAACCTCTGATCGTTTCATTTATGATATTTGTACTCTTCGTTACCGAACATGTTTTGTCTCTCACTTAGGTTGGAGCGGCTGTAGCTCATCGCAAGCGCATCGAAGACCGCCATCAGCAGCCTAGAGCACACAGTACTGGGGCTGCTGAGCACTTTGAAGTACATATTTGCGGAGTCGAACAACGTAATAAAGAACATGAGATGCGGTCGTTCGAGGGACGACGTCCTACATGTCAGGCACCAAGTGGGGGACCGTGCTCACCTGCTAGGTCAACATGGCCCAATGAGACCGGCGGACATCGTAGTGCTCCCTGTCGGTCATTTGCGATCCAGATCAGTGGGGAGGTAAGTTATGTATAAATCTACATTCTGTTTTTTTGTTACGCCTTATGTTCCGCTAACATCATGTCGTTCTCCGACCGCAAGTCCATCGGGATGCATCACTTCTGTCGGCCGCACCCCATACACAGACTGACTCTCCCCCTCGGTCATCTGCACTGCACATCCGGGAGGTACGAGATTCTCAGTTTACATCCAGAGTATTTATTTTACCTAACATCATTTCATCTTGCAGCCTTCAGTTGACCCTACGGGTGATGGCTATCCATCCACTGATGAGGATACGAGCCTCCCAGCTCCTGCCAGGGAGTAGTACACGACGCCAGGGTTTAGACCATGGCACCTAGGGCACCAAACCCTGTCGTACGTTGACCAGCACGGAGTACCGTACGTAGGGCAGAGGTCCTCCAAGGTCACTAGCACACCGTACGTTCAAGGCCAGAGCTCCCCCGCACGGCCGAAGTTGCAGACAGTGTACCTTGGGGGCGGATAATCCGGGAGTGGATTTATGGAATCCTTCATTCATGACATCATTGCAGGTGGCCCCTCGTTCGACATGTCTCAGTAGGACAACATCGACGTTGTACATACTTAGCTGGGCCAGAGTCAGCTTACTGGTATACCTCCGCCCACTCAACAACCTCCGTACACTCTACGAACCGATACACACTCTCCGAACTGGCTGGCGTATCCCACGGGAAATGCTCGATGTAAAACCAGGACGCGGATGCGGACACAGACGCAGCGAGCGGAGAGTGGATCAGATGAGTGAGCCATATTATATCCCGTGTATAACTGCACTACAAAGATGATATGCAATTTTGTTGTGCTATATTTATATGCATATTTTATATGTTATGTATGTTGTTGCACTATATTGTATGCAATTTTGTGGTGCTATTTCCACATGAAAATAGAGAACTAAGAGTGTCGACATTTCAAATGGAGTTGTAATGTAAATTTTGATAGATAATTGATGACATTTTCGAATGCATATTGTGATTTACGATTTACATGTCGTGCACGGTTCGGTTACATGCATTACATGATACATGTACGGGTTTATTGCAATTCGGATAAAGGAGGATCCGAACTAGTCTTTGCGGAGCCAAAGCCCCTCGTCTCGGGACTGCCCACGGTGGTGGTGAGGGTCGACGTCGTCCATATCTTGCGATTCCATGATGTAAGTAGACCGTACAGTACAGTCAAAAATGTAACCAGTATGTAAATTGTATATAACTCACGTTTTCGATATGGAGTGCGCCCGAGCGACCAAAACGCTACGACGGTAGCTGGTCTCAGTCGTAGGAGCCTTCCCCTTCCCCTTGTCTCGGGACTCCCCACGTCGGTGTCGTGTGTTGAAGTCCCCCATGTTCTGCGATAGAGGCTGGACAATTGTACGATGTTAGAAGAATGAAAGGGCAAATACAAAATCAGGATGTGAATTGTACGTAACTCACCTCTTCGATATGGAGTGCTCCCGGACGATGGGAGAAGCTTTGACGGCCACCGGTCTCAGTAGCATGAGCCTTCCCCTTGTCCATCGGACGCGTCCTAGGCTCTTCCAGTGACTCTTTAATAGGGTTTGGTACATAAGGTTTCCATCGCATGAAGGTCTCACCCCACATCGCGTAGTTCAACATGTATTTTTGCTAGATGAACGTCCTATCGTACATCTCCGTGATCGATCCATTAGAAGAAGTTGCAGCGCATCTCGGGATGCCATTACACACGGACGAAGTTAAAAATTTATGGAATTCAACTTAGGGAGTGCAAAATCGATGTGTACGAAAGAGACGCTTATGAGGTCATGTCCGCACGTGTAGTACACCCGGAAAAGTTGGCTGGGTGTGTCGATTGAATGATCTTTGCACACACACTGTAGGCGTGAAAACTCTGGTGGTATCGGCGCATCCTTCATTAAAAAATCTAGGTATCGTTTAGCCTGCTTCGCAAGCCACATGCACTTCTGAAATATCTTCGTGTAGAAGTTGGCCGACGAGTCCGACATATTGTATTCCCACCAAATGTTTCGCTGTACAGAACAAAACAATGTAGACAATACATTAAATTACGACACTAAATGATGACTAGACGAGCTTGGTTTGTTGGGGCAATTCTTCATTGAGTATTCAAGGGTTTTGTATATCCTGCACTTGATCGTGCGGCTAAGATAGGTACATTGGCTGACATCCATATTGTTCTAGAAGTGTCACATCTGCCGTCGTCCCTTCCCTATTGTCTTCAAGGCCTTGTTCGAGCCCAATTGCACCCTGTCCGGCCAAATGTCCTTGTAGTTCATGTCGAAGCCGTATGAGTGAAATTCTACACTCTATGTACCGAAAAGGTATTGCATATCGTAGTACTCAGAGATGTACGACGTAGACATCCGCCTCATTTGCACACACGCCTTGTACACATGCGAGCGTGACTTCTGCCGGAGCTTCAGCATGCTGCAGGTGCACGTCACCACATCACCCACGGTGCATGCCTGCTTCATTTCCCTTAGTATGACTGTTCACATATTTCTGTCGCAGCCTGATCTTGTACTTCTTCTAGAGGCCATCGATCACCCGGATGTCGTGCATTCGGGCCTTCTACATCTTTTGGTCCATGTACCTCTGCATGTTCTTGGACCACTGCCTGTCTTCTTCCACGTGTCGCTTCACTGCGGTGGCTCTATTGTTGTAGTTGACTGGATAACCAACCAGATTGGCAACTTCCGAGATCAGCATCTTGGGGAAGAGGGATACGTCCTCTGCAACTAGGTGGCTGATGAGGCTTGCCACATCTGCGGAAGTTACATTCTGATGCTATCGCAGGGGCTCACTAAGCTTGCAAGTGTGTTCAGTCAACGCCTTGACTATGAAGACCGAGCCGAAGAACTTTTCTCGGTGAGCGCTGACCTTGCTAGGGCAGCGTTCCACTACGCACTTCACTGTGTAATGTCTTGGGTTAGAATGGTGCACTCGGTACACACGGCTGATGGACAAGGCATACCGTCCAACTAAGAGGGTGTCAGCATCAAACCTCCACTGGGACCCTTCTTCTTGCGACAGTACGAGCGAACGTATCACGATATCATCAAGTGTCGATGCCACATAAGGCACCTCCGATGACACAATTACCCTGGTTGGACCACCACCGGTGTGTGTCCTCGTCGCTCTCATTCGAGCTCGGGTCAGCATCTTCGTTGGACTCCAACCCGAGAGGCTGGTCCAGTAGATACTCATGGCAGTCGATGTGGGCCAACCACCATAATTCCGCCCTCTCATTTTGCACAAAATTATGCTCGAGTCTTCCCTCCAAGACAACACATTCCGTGCTACCTTCTTCAAGCTCCGCCCGCGGTTGCTAGCTTGCTGAGGCCCCGACATCATCAAGGTTTCCCGGCGCCCTGCGTATGGAATTCACATATACCATTGGCTTTCCGTATATTGCAGCCTCGGGCTGGGAAGCAATCTGAATGTACTGGCCCCATACTACGCTTCCATTCACCTTGACCAGCTCCCATACGCCCTTCATGCAGGTGATCCCCTCGATGACAAGTTTCTTCGTCATTGGCTCCATGTTGAACTCCCTCAAGATGCAGCTTCGAAGCTCGTGAATATTCATCGCATCAAACCCCTCCGCCCGGACCACCTTGTACTAGCATCTCGACGGGCGGTACGCGATATAACAAACATGGTATGTAGTTACCACAAATTTAATATGATTAACTAAGTAATAATATTTAATTACAAGTAATTTAATCATCAGTAATTACCCATGACACCAAACAATGATGACAAATTGCATGCAAGTAATCGATTAAATACGAGTAATGAAATACAAATAATTAATTAATTAGCAACAAATTGAATACTTGTACAAAAATTACTTACGGGTTATTCATTACTAGTGTAATTACCACTAATAAACTACCACTCAAACAAACACGATTTATTAATTATGACTGATTAATTACTACTAAATTAATTATGACTATTTAATTTACAATAAATTAATTATGCCTAACTAATTGCCACTAAACTAACTACGACTGATTAATTACCAATAATTAATTACAACTAATTAATTATGTTGAACTGATTAATACTAAACTAATTATGATTTATTAATTGCCACTAAACTAATTATGATTAATTAATTATGACTATTTAATTTCCACTAAATTAATTATGCCTAACTAATTACCACAAAACTAACTACAACTGATCGATTACCACTAAATTAATTACGACTAATTAATGTCCACTAAATTAGTTATGTTGAACTGATTAACACTAAACTAATTACGACTGATTAACTACCATTAAATTAATTATGACTATTTAATTTCAACTAATTTTTAACCACTAATTAATTCATACTCAAATAATAAAGTTGACTTAATTATGACTAATTAATTACCACTAATTATGATGCACTAATAAATTACTGATACATTAGCTACGACTAAATTATTAACAGTAAAAAACTACGGCTTAATTATTAACACCTATTTAATTAAGAATACAAGATACATTAATTAAGACTAGCTAAGTAAGACTAATTAACTATGACCACGGTAATAATGACAACTACAATGGACACAAAATTACCTTCCCTTTGGGGGAATCGTTCAAAAGTGCTACAGTCCTAACAACTTCTCCGAACTATAGTCTAAAAAAAACTATGTTCTATATGTCCTCAGCGCGAGAACAAGAACGAAAACAAAAATACGATTGGGATGAGCGATCAGCGAGTGCGAGAGTAGTATTTATAGCCGCGCAGAGGGAGGACAAGCTGCGTTTGTTGCAGGGATCTCGGATACGCTGTTGGGTCGAGCACTCTGGGCAAGGGGGACAGCAGCGACGGAGCGACATTTATGTGGAGGAGCCTCGTCTGGTTGGCCACTGTGCGGAAGCGCCACGTTCGGACAGCCACGGGCCAAATGAGGTGCGCCCGGTCGGCCATGGGCCAAACGAGGGGAATTCGCCTGGCCACAGGCCGTATGAGTGGAATTCGTGTTGGTTATGGGAATTTTTTTTTCTCCTCACAAAGTCCAATAGAACTACCTCTTCTTCCACCTTGGCCACGATGATCGGGTCCCGTTATGGAGCTTCAGCCCACAGCTTCCTGCGATTTCGCTGTGCTTGCCCATCCCACAGTAATGCAGGGAGAGATCTAAATCTAGAAGAATTCCCAGATAGGCTTCGTACAGATAAACAAATACACTCATAATTGCAATAGAATTGGGAACCAAGTTCACCGGTTCCACCCCAAAATGCTGGGTATAACCATCAGAAAAGGGTGAACAGGCAATCAAAAACCGCATTCGTAGTACGACTGGAATACAGGAATGGTGTCCTTCTCACCTGAGGACCAATGCTTGACCCTCACCGTTGGTCCACTTCACTAAAGCACGCCTCAGAATCTTTTCTTCTACGACCAGAGCAGTCATCTTCTCCACATCCATCTCAGATTTCTCCAACTTGGAAACGGTCCCAGCAATTTCTTCTAAGTGAGTTTGATTTGGATTTGGAAGAATTTGGGGGAAGGATTGCAGACTTGGTAGGCGGCGGAGAGGACGAGAGCTCGAGGGCAGTTGAAGCAAATAGAGAAAGTAAAAACCCTAAGATACACCCTTGGTAGATATTTATAACCGCTGGTCCGAGTTAAAGATCGTGAGAACACAACAGTTGCCACCCCTTCGGGAACCTCTCCCAGCAAACAGATCTATGAGAGTCGATTGACATTCTTTAATCTATATGTCCGGGAAAAGCAGTTCTGTCTTTTGAACTCAAGTAAAATTACCTTCTTAACTAAGTCAATTTCTGGTCAAATGAAATATCAGTCGGAAAGACTCTTCTTCCGACTACTATTTTACGACCTCTTTTCCAAGTAAGTTACTTTCACTTGAAGTTGGGGGCTAGATGACGAGGATCTAATAATCCTCAATTAATTAAATTATTTATCTGTAATTGTTATTATATATAGCAATATCTTCATGTTATTCATAAGGATACCCCTTATCATTAATAAGGGAGAAGCCTAGCCGAGTGGTCGTAATCCATTTTACGACCACCCCATATGGTTGTAAGTACTTCTACTACTACCTAGTAGTCGTAAGCCAGCTTCTCATGATCGTAAACCTCACTACGATCACTTCATAGTCGCAAGCTTTACTACGACTGGTCAACTATGACCACCTTATATTCAATAAAATCTTCAGACATGTGGGCTCAATCGACTAGGAACACTTATGCACTGTGTTTAATACACACAGTAGTTAATATGTGTTGTTATTCTTTGGAATAATTGCACGTATTAAGCCTCTGTCTCTGACATAACTGCAAGACGACGTGGGAAGATCAGTCTCTTGCAATAATCGCCACTGAACGTTCGCATTTCATCAAATGGCGAGACGTCTCTTGATACGGGACAACTGCCATACCTTAACACGATATATAAGGAGTAAAGCCGATGGACAGAGGATAAGGACAAGAAGAACAATGACAACGAAGACAAAGTCAACAGACAGAAGTCATTAAACCTAGTTCTAGTGATTTCTTATCTATTGTAAAGTATAGTCAATACAACAACACATGAGTAGTGTTATTATTCTCCCAGGAGAAGACTCGAACCTATATAAAATTTATGTGTCTTTTTCTGTGTGGTTTAGCTCAAAGAGAGTCCCCAGCATTCATTCGTAAAATTGATACTAAACTATCAATAACAGTATTATAAATGTGTTTTCTCTAGACAAATATATTCACATTGATTTTTATATGGCCAATCTAAATATTCGTGTATGTCAAAGTTAAAATAGTTTGTCTTGCACGATTATAGTTGTCACTTATTTTAAGTCAATGGAGTAAGAAGACACAGCCTAAATTAAGAAAATAATGTCCCAAGGAAGTAATACTTCTCCATGGATTTCCAAACACCCCTTTATATAGACTTATATCTAGATCTAAGCAAAAATATATCATGGCCTGATTTTTCCCGTCGTGGCCAGCATGATAACCTTGATAGGTCGGACTTGAACAAAGATTTGGAGAGAGAAAAATTAGAAACAAAATCTCAGCCCGATAGCCTTAACAGAGGCCTAGGCAGCGTGTTTAGCCTCAAAATAAATTAGGATTTTCTTTTGCCCACCTCGGTACAAGAAGTCAAGAAATGCTTTTATATAGTTACATTGCGCTTGGATCCTTATCAGTTGGCAAGATCCTAACCTTGGTATAAAATATATCTCAAAGAAGCTTCTCGACAGCTAAGTGCTTGTTTCTCCTGGCTAAACTTATCCCAAAACCTATCGTTTTAGAGCTTTAAAGTGGAGAACCCTAAAAGAGCCAACTTCTAGAAGTTGTTTGGCAAAATATTATCTTGTAAAGCAAATGAAACGGCTCAAATAATCGACTGAAACATAACAATACCGTAATTATATTCAGTTAGTTTCCAATATAATTCATTTCACTACATGTGTATCCTTTAGTATACCCCAGTCCACAGTTTTACTTTATAGCTATTTCTTGATATACATAGAAAAAGTAGAAAATAAATGGATGAGGAAGAAGGTGTTTGTCTATAAGTGTTAATAAACGAAATGGTCATTTTAAAGAGAATATGGACAGCAGTATGTCACGTCCAGGAAACACTGTAGCATCTGCATACTGTTCATACAAGCGTGGTGGTTGGAAAATAGGACCAAGAATACTTGTTGGTTGAGTTTACTTCCTTAGATATATATTACATCTATGGAAGTCTTTTTCCTACTCCCGGGAGTAGTTACTATCTCACAACGTAGATATGTGTATCTAGGTGGTATTTACACCTTTCAGGTGGTATGTATAATTTTTGACATACTCCTTTTATATAAAGGTATTTTATAAAATATGCTAAAAACTACGGACTCTCTTACAAATTTTTCATATAATTCGCATTGGAGTATCTTATAATTAATATATGAGTATACCCAAAGTGATAAATGAGTATGTCAAGTTGTTTTATGTGGTATATCAAAGGTGGGAGTAACTACACCCGGGAGTAGAAAGTATTAATCCTTACATCTATTATAGATATATTTTCTTACAAATATATATTATTTCTTATGGCTCAAGTTGAGTTATCCTTATGAAAAAAGAAGTATGTATGCATTATCAATCAAGCAAGATAGATATATTAATTTCGTCTCTCTTAGAGTTTTATCATCTTAGTCTATAGTCTAATTTCTGATCCTACCAAACCGATGTTGTCTGGCCTTCTTTTTAGCGGTGTTTACCCCCATTATGAATTAAGATTCACGACACGTTAAGCAAGTAGAAAAACAAGCCAGGAAAATACCAGTACCTTTAGATCCAATTGATACATATCTGACTATAAGTACGAATTTAATTTAGGGGGATTTAATTATACATATCCAGTTTGATTCGTCTACACTGAAAGGTAGTACATCATAGCCAGCTTTCGTGTGCTAATTTAGCTGGCCTTTTCATTTTCTTTACACTGTTCTATATATTTTGTGGTTATCAGGCGATGAACGATTCCATCAACGAGGCACGACCTACAATGTCGCCGTTGCATTTGGCCGGTCGACATTTTCTATATATTTGTTAAGAAAACAAACAGATCAGGTAAACAATTTGATCAAGTCATCATCAGGATATATGAATAGCTGGTGTGTTGGAGATTGTTGTTAGTTGATGATTAGTTGGTCCAAACCGTGACGCACGAGTTAAGACAGTTCCATCACGCATTGGCAACACGAATCAATCAGCGGCGATGATCTCGCTAGAACTGAAATGAACGGCCAGATGAAGCGGCCGGAGAATAAAAATGTCAGGTAGAATCTTCAACCAAGTTACTATTATTCTTCGAAGGCAGCCAAAGCTGACACGTTCAACAATGTTCTTCAATTTTGTTGACAGGGGATGGAGAGACTCAGAGACATGTCACGTCACATCCTTAAACGGACGCCGAAAAGGTTATTACCAAAGTATAGTAAATGCTGATTAGAGAAAAAGTGCTGCATTATTACTTCTCAAAAGTTCAGTTCCACAGTCACCTCACTACTTGGCACTTATGATATATACTTACAGACGAAAGGGCCTAATCAAGGCCTAACTTGTGCCTGATCTGATCATGACTAATGGTGATCCTCACCTAGCAAAAAAGTTGAATCAAAGCATGGCATCCATGACTCTTAGATTGCAGTTTTGGAGGCATGTATGTGTTCAGTCTATCAATCTGTCCCCTTCTTGTTCCCTCTCAATTTCGGATAAATTTTAACCAAGGTGTAGATATGCACAGAAAGTTGAGTCAACATGCAGCTAGAATGGTGTGACATTGTACACTGGCACTACTGTGTGATGATCCTAAGTTCTACCTACCTTTTGGAATGGGATTATGGGAGTGGCAGGAGTAGTAGTCCAAGTAATTACTAGTAATTTATAGTACTGTGTTTTTAAGCAACAGTTCTGGGGCTTTCTTGTTGGCACCAAACAGTTATACAGCTCTGCAGAGATTCCATACTGCAGAATATATTAAAGCCAACCGTTCTAGTTTTTGTCCCTGGACTCTTGGGGAAATACAATACTGGGACGCTTGGTATGAATGGTTGAAGATTACCAGAGAATGGCCTACGATCTCCAGGTTGGCCGTGAAGAAGACCCTCTAGATTCTTTTTGTGCTAATGGTTGCGAGCGTTCCGAATATGTTGCTGTACATCTGAGCTTGGGACTGTTCAGGAATGGATAACATGCTGCTGTTGAGCTTGGTCTACCAACACATTCACCCTCCCAAAAATAAAAACAACAAATTCAATCAAGCACATCTCGCCTCGTACAAACAACAAAGTGGTATATGTTCAAGTGGGCTGTAAGCCCATGAGACCGTGGCCTGAGATGGCCCATTTAATTTTCTATAGATTGCTAATAGTCCTAACCATCCTAAAGTCAGTTCTTGGGCATGTTTAATCCCCTTTCCAAACAGGATTGGCACCAAACACTAGCACTCCTTAGGGCTAACTTAGTTAGCTCCAAAAATATATGCTTTCAACTAGGTGTTACAGCCAAAAGTCGGAAAACCTGATTAGTTTTTAAAGCCATCGCAATGCTAAACTTATTTCAAGCCATTCGTAGGACGACAGCTCCATGAATGGACCCAGCTGTACGTAGCTCCTGCAATTCTGAACTTCAGAGGTCCAAGACCGAAAACATGACCATGTGCCTGCCGTTCATGGTCTTTAGCTCGCTCTCACCCACTTCATGGATGGCCATGCTGTCGTCGTCTCGATCGCCCACTACTCACCTACTCCTGAGACCATACATTCATGCCTGCCTCTCCCCTAAAAATGTCAGTGCATGCACGTTGCATTCTGCTGTACCGGTTCAGATCTACCGACCGAGCTGGCCTTGTTTAGTTTGGTCCGGCCATGGAGATCGATCGCCGTCGCCGCTCGTCCCCGAGCAGTGCACAGCACAGATCCGGCAAACTGGAGCTCGGTGGCGACGGTTTTGGCCGGCACGAAAAAGGCTACAGTGGCGCGCCTGTGCTCCGACACGCGAATTCGGCGTCCCCTGGGCTCCCGCAATCCTTGGCCGGACGCGTGATATCACTGTCATTTCGTTGCCCGGATACAGCAGCCTTGTACAAGTTTTACCTCCTCTCCAGCGAGCGAATCCTATGCTACACCCATAAATCATGCCTATCCCGGTTAAATTAGGATGTTAGTAATTTTTTCCCCGAAGAAGGGCAGTTGGTTAACACGGTTAGCTCGCTGCGAGGTTCAGCAGTGGAGAACCGAGCGTTTATAGGATAGGATTTTTTTACGGTACACTCAATTTAATATTAATTATCTGTTTTTTTATCTAACGATTTAGATTAGTTAGGATTTAGTAATACTACACCTAGCAGTATGCACGTAGTAGAATCTTAAGGTATAATTGTAATTGACTATATGGGGGATTGTGTGATACAAAAATAATATTTTTAACTCTAATTAGAAAAGTTCACAATACCCTAACGAAAAAACTATAAATGCAAAGAAAAGTTTATTACAACTTTAGCAAATCAATGATCCTATTTGAATTATACTACCACTATGTACTACCGATAAAACGTACGGTAAGACTTATTTATCTAGATTAGAATGATAGAAAATCTATCAATAGACCCACCCAACGAGTAGTTAGTACGACTAGAACCCTAACAGTTAAGTGGCCACATGACACGGGTACCACCCGCTGGCACTCAGGATTGATACAACGATATTAGTTACTCGTTCCCAAGAGTTCGTTCATGTCATCTCGACACCTATGTGCATTCTTTTGCTTTGTTCTTATGATTAAACTCTAGAGTATTGTTTACGAGGTAATCGCTCGGATTGGTTCACTCGCCGAGTATTGTTTACGAGGTAATCGCTCGACTCAACACGTTATCACGTTATCGACGATCAACTCTCCTCGCATCGAAAGAACACGTGTGACGCCCTATGGAGGAAGTGTGCTTAGCAGACAGCGGCACAATAAATACCATATTAAGAGAGACAAAAAAAATTTCTAGTCATTCAGCAAGAATACTGGTAGTCTTACAACAATCGCAGGTAGCGATACTTGTGTAATATGCTCAAAAAGAGCCACAATTATACTCCCAATGGGCACAACATTGGTACCTAGAATCGACTAGGGCTCTTTTAAGCTTTAAAGATATTCGCGCTGACGAATACGGTAAGAAATACCTACTCATTACAAAGCGCGAAGAACATAGAAAAGAGATATTAGAAAGACTTCATTCATATGAATCTGGGCTATACTACACTCACATTAAGGCACCAGCAGCCTATACTGTCATGAAAATAACTTTTAGAAGCTCTGAACTTTTCTGTCTCTGGCATGATATATTAGGCCACCCCGGTCTTAGAATGATGAGAAATATAATTACTAATTCTCAGGGATATAATGTCAATGTAAAGAATATCCCAAATTCGAAAGATTTTATGTGCCCTACATGTGCCACCGGAAAAATGATTACTAGACCCTCTACTCTTAAAGTAAATGATAAAATTTCTGCATTCCTAGACCGTATCTAGGGAGACATTTGCGGTTCTATATAGCCCCTGTCAGGACTATTTAGGTACTTTATGGTGCTCATCGATGCTTCCTCGAAATGGCCACATGTATACTTATTATCTACGAGAAACCACGCTTTTGCAAAGCTGATCTCGCAGATAATTAAGATTAAGAATAATTTCTCTGATCATCATGTGAAGTCCATCAGGATGAACAACACTGGAGAATTTGCTTCAAAGGTATTTGATGATTATTGTATAGCAATAGAAATTACCGTTGAGCATTCTGTACCACATGTCCACACCCAGAATGGACTAACAAAGACATTAATTAAAATAATTAAATTTATTACCCGACCGCTCTTACAGAATTGTAATTTACCAACTACATGTTGGGGACACGCAGTCCTGCACATAGCAACTCTCATCAATTTTCGACCATCAGCATATAACATTTGTTCACCTATGCAAATAGCGCAAGGGTCAGCACCAAAAATCTTTCATCTTCGAAGGTTTGGTTGCAAGGTTTATGTACTTATACTACCACCGCAGCGAACTGCAATGGGCCCTCTCCGAAAGTCTGGGATATACGTTGGTTATGAGACAACATCCATAATCAGGTATCTGGACCCCATGACCGGAGAGTTGCATACAGCCCGCTTCGCTGACAGCATATTTGATGAGGATAGTTTCCCGTCATTAGGGGAGGAAATCAACCCCTTGATGAAAAATATCGGGAACTGACATGGCAAGCAACAAGAATCCATGCACATGATCCGCGCACTAGTGAAACAAATAGAGAAGTCCAGAAGATAATTGATTTGCAAGCAGTAGCGAATCAACTGTTTGACCACTTTAGTGATTTGAAGAGTGTGACCAAGTCGCATGTAGTAATCTACATTACAGAGCAAAAGGGGGGAGTAGAGAGAGTGAGGTCGTGGGAGGCTGGGGCGACGACGAGGCCTAGGCGAGGTGGAGGAGGCCGCGGGCGACGAGCTCAGGGAGGACAAGGAGAGGAGGCCGGCGACGACGAGGTCGTGGAGGCCGGCGACGACGAGGCTTGGGCGAGGTGGAGGAGGCCGCGGTGACGAGCTTGGGGGAGGACGGAGCGCAAGGTCAGGGCGAGATGGAGATGATAGAGGAGAAATGACAGAGGAGGAGATGGAGATGGCAAAGGAGGAGACGGAGGACTCTGTTAATATAAAGAGATTTTCAGCAGCCCGCTCATTAAGTGCAAATATTTGTTTTCCCGCCAAACAAACAAAAGTATCACAGACGGTTTTTGTAGGTTTTATACAAAAACCGTCTGTGATGAGATATCACAGACGGTTCGTATCATGAACCGTCTGTGATAAGCGTGTCATCACAGACGGTTTTTGTATAAAACCGTCTGTGATTTTAGATTTTACCATAGCGTATAATTTTTCTTACTCTTCGAATTTACCATGGCGTAGGTATCGTTGATCCTTAACATTTAACCCAATTTTATATAGCCTCTTGACAAGTTTTCCTGAAGTTTCTCGGTTAAGATTTTTAATGAAGCAATTCGTGCAACGCAGTAGAATGTATGTCATGTACTCTTTTTCTAAAATTTTTCCACTGGGTTTTTATGGAATTTTAACGAGGCATGCACATGTGAGAATGGGTGCCCAAGGAGGAGTGTTAAGAAACTCTGGACCGGCCCATATATAGACACCCTATCGAAAACCCTAGCAAGGTCAAGAGGCTATATATAGGAGGGACTCTCTATCATTGTAACACGATTGATTGAAGAGCAATAAAGCAAAGCCTGTCCTCTCATATTTCTGTGTTCAATCTACTATTGTGTTCTTGTGGTCTTAATTTGTTTTTACAATTTTGAGTATTATTTACGAGGTAATCACTCAGACTAGATTCATCAGCGACACCTCCTCGGCCGCTTTTACAAGAAAACTGAAATGGCTAGTACGTCGTAGTACTTGGAAGCAACACGTAGTGCACGACAGAAGCGAAAGACAGTCGAGTGAAAACAGAGGATTTGCACGGACAGATACTTCGCGGACAGAATTAAAGCGTGGTTTTGAGGATCCAGCGAGATCACCGCCGCGTACGAGGCCTCTTTGGACGCATGCCGTTCGTCCCCTCGCAAGTCTGAGCCCGATTGATTAGTTTGCCCCCTGTCCTAGCTGCCTCCTTGCATGCAAGGCTGGATCAGCAGCAGTGGATGAGATCTCTCCTCCCTTCTCCTCTAATGTTCCATTGCAAATGTCTCCTCTCTTCTCCTCTAATGTTCCATTGCAAATGATAGCTTCAGAAGAAAGATATATAGAGGCGTCCTTTCTTGTTCTGACTTCTTCTCTAAGACTTGGGCCCAAATTTGGGCCAAACTAAAGACCTCGATCACCATGGAAAAGTTTCGTGGCAATCATTATTGGCTAGCATTGTTTGCCTGTGTCGCTCTGTGTGTGCGTACCAAACCTGGCTGGCTCCCTGAAGATCAATTGGCTAGCTACACTCTGATTGATTCGGTCGAGCTGTACAGCGTTTGGTTGTGCTCCTCCTCCTTTTTTTTTTCTTCTTTTTTTTTGCTTTAACCAAACCATGAAACATGCATGGGTTCTCAACTCCCAAGACCTGCATGCATCAAAGACTGTGCAGTTGCAGTACCGTATTACTACACTCCCTAGGTCCTAGCTAAGGATTAATATACTGGTAGTATAATCGAAGATAGTATTGATGAATTAAGAGGTGGCTGCATGCACCGTTTAATTAGAAGAGGCGTGCACGGGCAGTGGACAGATGGATGGATTATGCACGGATCCATGTACTTAACCATACGTTGCCATCACCACCTGTGGCGACCGTTCTGTGTACCAATATCACGGCGTGGAGGCATCATGTCCGCAATAGGTTCACGCGCTATTACCTACAACCAAACTGTGAGCAGATCGATCGATCGTGATCAACCGTGTACTTAAGATTTGCGTCTTTCAAACCTACGCATGAATGCATGATCAAATAATGTGCTACGTACTTACTAGACCTTGACATCACAAAGCTTAATTAGTTAGATCACGGTTGATTCCGTTCAATTAATACCAGTAGATCGTGTGCTCGAATGGTCAGGGTGGCCAATCGAGAAAAATCAACGTTTTTTTTTTACTGATACCAGTATGCGATGCGTATGGTTGTTGAGAGAGAAAACTATTAAATGGTATAGCGTTTTCCTCCTACTAACAGGATAGGTGGATACCGTCTGATTTAATTCATAATGCACAAATCCTAAAGCTTGACCTCGCCTTACACACGCGGCCGTGACTCGCGAAGCTTCCTGACGAGAAACTTCTCTCTCAGGGAACTAAAGATCCCTAATTCATCTCAGAAAAACCATCAAATCAGCAACATTGGTGGCTAGTGTATGGCTACTAGATCGCTATTGACAAGTTGCCTGATAGCCATCTCCATCCTCTTATAGCTATGGTTAAGGTTTGGTATGGTAGATCCGACGCTAACAAGTTCTTTTGTTTACTTTAAGCCTGCAATATACATGGAGGAAACCATGTTAGCCGCGTATGTAGGTGGGCTGTTCTTGCACGACGAGCGGCCGTGGGCTGGTCCTCCGTGTCTCGTGTGGCTGCAAGTATGTGGGAGGCCACGATCTGGCACGATGTGGAGTGGCGGCAAGCAGGCTCGACCGGAGCGAGACTAGTGGAAGCGACTACCGGAGGCGCGCACGGCGACGCCTGGGAGGTGAGCGGCTACAGCAGCCCGGTGAGCACAGAGTCATGGGCGAGCTCGGTGGTAGATGGGAAGGCCAACAACTATGATGTCCCAGCAAGCGTAGAGCTATGGCTGTGAGCGGTCGCGCGTTCGCAGGTGAGCACGTCGGGAGTTTTTTTGCTCTTGTTTTAGTTTTGATGAAACCTGCTAAAACTTCTTGTAATTTTGTTTTGTCTAAAACTTGTTGAAAATTGAGTTCTAAAATCTGAAAACTTATTAAAACTTCTTGAAACATGTTGAAATTTGCTAAAACTTTTTGAAACTCTTTTTTTTAAAAAAAAATTTGAGTTCCAAAATTTGAAACATGTTAAAACTTCTTGAAACTATTTTGTCGGAAACTTGTTGAAACTTGAGTTTCAAAATATGAAATTTGTTGAAACTTTATTGGAATCTTCTGAAAACTTCTAGAAATACGTGAAACTCACTGAAACCTAAAACTTTTAAAATGTTTTCACGAGACTTCTTAAAACATCACGAAACTTGCTGAAACTTTTTGAAAAAACTTTAGAAATACGCAAAGCTCACTAAAACATGAAACTTTTAAAATATTTTCGCGAGACTTCTTGAAACTCCACGAAACCTTTGCATATAACCAAATTGCAGACGTAGGGAAGAACAAAACACAAAAACTTACCTAAATCTTAATTTTGTTGAAATATGGGCTTAAAACTTTCTTGAAATCTTTTGAAAACTTTTAGAAATCAGAAACGCATTGAAACCTGGTCGAAACTTCGAACTCGAAATCTTGAACTTTTAAGCAACTAAAACTGAATAAAATTGCTATACATTAAAAATACATCCCAACAGTACAGTAGGACCCGTCAGCTCCCTCGTTGAAATGGGGGGACAAAATACACCTGGCTCGAGGCGTTGCAACTCGTATCGATCACCCGCAGTTTCAGGCCTAATGCCCTATGCAATTGCCTTGTAAATAATGCTTGCACGCACTACATTCCACTACCGCCGCTTGTTTATTCTAGTGGCACCTTAAACCGCACCCTAATGGATCTGCACTTCCATAGGCAAGACCTGATTAGTCGCGCATCGCCAGAAACACTCGTGTCCAAATTTGTCTCGCAACATGCATGCCCAATCTTTTACAAATTGAAATGCCTGTTATTTGCACATTATTCTTGAAAAAACAAGGATCTGTTTGGAAACACGAAACAAATTAATTCACGTGAGATATTGGGGAGGTTCCTACAAAAACCAAAATGGGTCCTAAACTTGGTCCAAAATGGATCCCAGAAATATATATATATATATATAGGAGTAGTTAGTTAACCGGTGGCAAACGAGAGATAGGGAGAAAACCACGTTCTACCAGCAGATGGGTGATACGGACACTACCTCGGTCGCCATCTACGTACGTGCATACGGTTGCGCATATACTTGCATCTTAATTCATGAAGTAACATGCTATGTACGGCGGCAATAGATGTTTTTTTGGTGTGGTGTATCGCGGAACAGCCGGGGAGTCGAGGGTTTGTTTGTTAGGATGGAAGCCTCAGCTTACACAAGCCGGCGGTGTAATCTTGGAATCCGGCCTGTCTACAGTGCTGCAGAGGAACAATGGATGTACAGTACTATGAGCTTCTACTGTGATCACTGCACGGTCCTGCAGCATTAATTATCACCTATACTGTATGTATAGAAAGAATTTGTACACTAGAACACTCCTGGCGTAGAGTATATCGTTGATCCTCAGCATTTAACCCAACGCGGGATCCGAGTCGTAATCTTGTGTGATGTAAAACGTAGAAGAAGATAGGAGGCAGGAATAATTTGACTGTCCTTTGTGCTGGAGTCAAAAGAAGCAGCGACGGCCGAGATGTCAGCAGGAGACAGGCTCGCAGACGACGGCCGTAGAAAACAATGATACTTTTGCCAGGCATCAATCATGCATGCTCCTCTCAAGTACTGAATCTGAAAAAGAATAGCTACTTGTAGTAGTAATTAAAAACGAAAAAAAAAAACAAAGGTTTCAGTGATTACTCTATGCTTCAAACACGATCTGGGTTCTCTCTCTCTCTCTCAAAAAGTCTTGACTCGTCTCTGCTTTGCTGTAACTTTTGACTCGAGTTGTGACTTGTGAGCATTGGAATCCAGTCCTGCAAGTTCTCACTTTGCAACATGCAGGTAGTAACAAGGGTAATGAAACCATAAGATTCATAATATAGGAAACTTTGAAGAAACATTGCTAATTAGTCGGCTAGGTCTACCCCATCCTGGACATGTGGTTGTACGGTATGGCTTAGATCAATGGCATACAAAGTTAAATCCTTAGTGACTACTCAGGCGAGGTAACCACATCCCAAAATTCCCCCCTTTACTGCACGATCATTCACCTAAGTATGAAATTATTTTTTGTTCAACCTGACCAAATGACAACTCTTGCCATGGCACAACAAATTTTAACAAAAGTGGTCGCGCCACAATTCTATATATTATTAAGTCAAGATTAATCATTTATGAATGTATGATCATGAATTCCAACGTATAACTAAAGCGTGACTAAGCATAATACGCACCCAGGTTGGTAATTAAATATGTCCAACTAAGATTACACAATCCTATGGTGTCCAAGGGTAAATGTCAACATGTCATTCTCAATTATTCAATGAGGCATAATGACAATTAGGCATTTAACTTTTCTCAAAAGTATTTGTTATAAACCTAGCAATGCATGTTGATATAAAACAATATAATTTTATAAAATGGGTATGACATGATCAAAGGTCTACAACTTGCTTTCGTTGAAGGTTTCAGTTGCTTCGGTCATCGGGTCTAGGAGCTCTTCGGAAACGCAGAAATTTATACGTGCGAAAAGACATAAATAAATAAAATAATTCCAAATATAATCAAAAAATTTCCAAACTAGAACCAAAATAAAGACACTAAATTTAGATAAATTTAGAAATTTGAATAACTCAAATTGGAGTTCGGACGAAGGAGAACGAGCTCTCAGAAGGAGGTTTCAACTACAGGTGGTTAGAACAAGGTTTCGACTACCTGGTCGGAAGGAGGTTTCGACTACATGTGGTCGGAAGGAGGTTTCGACTACAGGTGGTCGGAAGGAGGTTCGACCGCACGTGGTCGAAAGGTAGCAACGGGGAGAGGGGAGCGAGGCAAACCCAAGGCGCATGGTTTCAGCGGCGAGGCTCGACGGAGTGACCAACGACGAGAGGAAGAGAGGCAGTGAGATCCGGCTTGCGGTGGCGAGGAGGTGCGCATGGGGTCGGACGCACCCTTGCGAATCCAACGAAGGTGACCACGACAGCAGAGGGGCTTCAACGGCGGTGCTAGAGGCGGAGGCGAGAGCTCCGACCGACGGCAGTGAAGCTCAAATAGCGGCAAGAAGGGGGCGAGATAGAGGGGGAGAGTTGGGGGGAAAGCAAGAGGAGCGAAAAAGGGCTCATGGGGCGCTATTTAACGGGGAAGGAGGAGTAGCGGAGAAGCTTCGCGGCATGGGCGGAGCTCCGGAGGACATAGAACAATGGCGACGCGACGGGGACGAGATAGGAGCAGGTGGGGAGGAGCAAGAACAGAGGGGGTGGGTGCAGTGAAAGGCGGGCAATTAAATGCGCATGTTGCCGAGGAAATCGAGGGAGGGAATCGCGCCGGGTGCGATGACTTTCGTCGCGGCGGTGACGCATGTGAGCATTGGCTGTATGGGCGAGAGGAAGGAGACGGTGACCAGAAGAAGAGGAGGTTGACAGGCGGGACCCACCGGATAGAGAAGAGAGAGAGAGAGAGACCTGGTGGGAGGGTCTGGTCGAAACCGAGAGAGTTTCAAAAGACTGAGAAGGTTGTAAAATTTTAAATAGAGTTTTAAAGCCCCAACAATTATGAAAAAAATTCACAGAAATTCCCAGAGATACGATGAGCTTAAATAAAATATTTTCAACTTAACATTGGTAATTAAGTTTGCAAATAAATTATTTTAAATTTTCAAAAAAGGAAAAATTATTTTTAAAAAACCAGAAAATCCAAGAAAAAAACTTAATATAATAATTTTAACTTTAAATACCAGAAAACCCAAATAAATCAAGTTTTGAAATAATTGAAGCTTGGTTTAGTCATTTAAATTGATTTTAATTTCTAAAATTTCAAGTTAAACTTTAACAACTCAATGAAAATCAAATGATTATTTTTTTTTTTTTTAAGTTCTAAAAACTAAGATATTACAAGTAAAATTATACGTCACTTGATAATGCAATTTTAGATTTAGTATCATACCGTCTTTGATAACTAGATTTTTTTAAAAAATTCAGGCGATGAGAGCTAACAAAAGCGCATGTTTTTATAGCCCTAGCCACGTGTGTGTTCATCCAAGAATGACCACCCCAGTGTAAGCTCTCCTCTTCTCAGTCACGCTCTCCTCTCGTCTCCACTACCCGAGGGAGGCAGAGGCAAGAACGCGCGGCCTAATGCACCTCCACTACCTCCTCCCCCTCGTCCTCGTCCTCCTCGCCGCCGGGGAGGCGGCAGGCGGCGACGCGGACGCGCTGCTGGCAGCGAAGGCGGCGCTCGCGGACCCGACCGGCACGCTCGCGTCCTGGAACGCCAGTGGCGGCGCCAGCCCCTGCGCGTGGTCCGGCGTGTCCTGCAATGCGCGCGCCGCGGTCGTCAGCCTCGACCTCTCCGGGCGCAACATCTCCGGCGCCGTCCCGCCCGCGCTCTCCCGCCTCCAGTACCTCGTGCGGCTCAACCTAGGCGCGAACTCGCTGTCCGGCCCCATCCCGGCGTCGCTCTCCCGGCTCCAGTTCCTCACCCACCTCAACCTCTCCAACAACGGGCTTAATGGCTCCTTTCCGGCGCCGCTCGCGCGTCTCCGCGCGCTCCGGGTTCTTGATTTGTACAACAACAACCTCACCGGCCCGCTCCCGCTCGAGGTCGTGGGGATGGCGCAGCTCCGGCACCTCCACCTCGGCGGCAACTTCTTCTCCGGGGAGATTCCGCCGGAATACGGCCGGTGGGGGAGGCTGCAGTACCTCGCCGTCTCCGGCAACGAGCTGTCCGGGAGGGTACCCCCGGAATTGGGCAACCTGACGAGCCTCAAGGAGCTCTATATTGGCTACTTCAATAGCTACTCCGGCGGGATACCGGCTGTGCTCGGGAACATGACGGAGCTCGTCCGGCTTGACGCGGCGAACTGCGGCCTCTCCGGAGAGATCCCACCGGAGCTCGGGAATCTTGCGAAGCTGGACACGCTGTTCCTGCAGGTGAACGGCCTCACCGGTGGCATCCCGCCGCAGCTGGGGCGGCTCGGGAGCCTTAGCTCGCTTGACCTATCGAACAACGCGCTCTCCGGCGAGATTCCGGCGAGCTTCGCGGCCCTCAAGAACCTCACCCTGCTCAACCTATTCCGCAACAAGCTCGGGGGGGACATCCCCGAGTTCGTCGGCGACCTGCCTAGCCTCGAGGCGCTGCAGCTGTGGGAGAACAACTTTACCGGCGGCATCCCGCGCCGCCTCGGCAGCAACGGGCGCTTCCAGCTGCTCGATCTCTCGTCAAACAGGCTCACGGGCACCCTCCCGCCGGAGCTGTGCACCGGAGGTAAGCTTGAAACGCTCATCGCGCTCGGCAACTTCCTCTTCGGCTCAATCCCGGACTCTCTCGGCAAATGTCAGTCGCTCACTCGAGTCCGCCTCGGAGAGAACTACTTGCATGGTTCGATCCCCAAAGGTCTCTTCGAGCTGCCGAATCTGACGCAGGTGGAGCTGCAGGACAACCTCCTGTCCGGCGGCTTCCCGGCCGTGGAGGGCACCGGCGCGCCGAATCTTGGAGAGATTAGCCTCTCCAACAACCAGCTTACCGGCGCATTGCCGGCGTCCATTGGGAGTTTCTCAGGGGTGCAAAAATTGCTTCTTGATCAGAACGCTTTCACCGGCGCAATACCGCCGGAGATTGGGCGGCTGCAGCAGCTGTCCAAGGCTGACCTTAGCGGCAATGCGTTCGATGGTGGCGTGCCGCCGGAGATTGGGAAATGCCAGTTGCTCACCTACCTTGACCTCAGCCGGAACAACCTGTCTGGGGAGATACCGCCAGCCATCTCTGGTGTGCGGATACTGAACTATCTGAACCTGTCCCGGAACAAGCTTGATGGGGAGATCCCAGCGACCATTGCTGCAATGCAGAGCCTCACGGCCGTGGACTTCTCATACAACAACCTGTCCGGGCTCGTGCCGGCGACAGGGCAGTTCAGCTACTTCAATGCCACGTCCTTCGTTGGCAACCCAGGCTTGTGTGGGCCGTACCTCGGGCCATGCCGCCCTGGTGGTGCCGGCAGGGACCATGGCGCGCACACCCGTGGTGGGCTGTCCAATAGCCTCAAGCTGCTCCTTGTCATCGGCTTTCTTGCCTTCTCCATTGCGTTTGCTGCCATGGCAATTTGGAAGGCCCGATCACTGAAGAAAGCCGGTGAGGTGCGTGCTTGGAAACTCACCGCGTTCCAGCGTCTCGAATTCACCTGTGACGACGTGCTCGATAGTCTGAAGGAGGAGAACATCATCGGCAAAGGTGGAGCTGGGATTGTGTACAAGGGGACGATGCCAGATGGTGAGCAAGTTGCAGTGAAGAGACTTTCTGCGATGAGCCGTGGCTCGTCGCATGACCATGGGTTCTCTGCAGAGATACAGACACTCGGGAGGATCCGACACCGCTACATTGTACGACTGCTTGGTTTCTGCTCCAACAATGAGTCGAATCTCCTGGTGTATGAGTATATGCCCAATGGCAGCCTGGGGGAGCTACTCCATGGCAAGAAGGGCGGCCACCTGCACTGGGACACTCGGTACAAGATTGCTGTTGAGGCTGCCAAGGGGCTGTGCTACCTGCACCATGATTGCTCACCACCGATCCTGCACCGCGATGTCAAATCAAACAACATTCTCCTCGACTCAGATTTCGAAGCACATGTTGCTGATTTCGGGCTTGCCAAGTTCTTGCAGGACTCTGGCACATCGGAGTGTATGTCAGCAATTGCCGGCTCTTACGGCTATATTGCTCCAGGTGAAAGATCTATCCTCATTACAGTTTGCAAATGTCTAGGAACTAATCTATACATAATGCTGTTTGAAAATTATCTATCTCCAGTTCATTAGTGCTGTCTGTAGATGAATTGAGAACAGTTCTTGATTTCTGATGCTTTGGCACTGTTTTTATAGATGTGAATGTATTGTTACTTGTTAGTTTTTACCAGTTCCCTTTAGCTAGGCTTTCAGATATATTTAGTTAATAAAACTTAGCATTCATTTGCATATTGTTAGGTTGTATTACATCCCTATTGTCCTATGGAAATTTTGTTTATCTTGTTCGAACTTACTCCATCAGGAGTTGTCTTTCTATACGAGCAGAGAAGTGTTCTTTCTTCAAATTGATTAATCCTACATTGAATTTCACTGTTGATTTACAGAGTATGCATACACCCTCAAGGTGGACGAAAAGAGCGATGTCTACAGCTTTGGCGTTGTGCTTCTTGAGCTGATCACCGGAAAGAAGCCAGTAGGGGAGTTTGGGGATGGTGTCGACATTGTTCACTGGGTCAATATGATGACGGGCTCAAACAAGGAGCAGTCGATCAAGATCTTGGACCCCAGGCTATCATCTGTGCCGGTGCATGAGGTTGTGCACGTCTTCTATGTCGCCTTGCTTTGTGTTGAGGAGCAGAGCGTGCAGCGACCTACAATGCGAGAGGTGGTGCAAATCCTTAGTGAACTTCCTAATCCGTCCCCAAAGCTAGGAGAGGAGTTTCCCAGTGGTGGTGATGGTGCCGCGTCTGATCCTCCAGTAGCAGTTGAATCTGTTGAAGCAGTGACCAATGAAGCCAAAGAGGATCAGCAACAACCGAGCTCGCAGTCTTCGCCTCCTGTTCTCATCAGCATCTGAAGAAATATCAATCTACCATTGCATCTGAAGAAATATCAATCTACCATTCCTTTTTTTACATATCTGTATGCTTTTAATCTTGCAAGCCTATGGTGTGGTATGTCGGCCTCTGCATCTAGAGTGTGGAATTTAGGTCTCTGAATTTCTGGTGTGGCATGTATCTTAGGTATTTGTGTTGTAAATATTAAGCTTCTTAATTTCCAGTTTCCTGTTACAATCAAGAAACATTGTAGGGAGTTAAGAGCTTAGGTATCTGGAGGTTTTCAGCTTTCCTTCTCCAATGTGGGCACCAAAATGTCAAGTGCTTTCTCCATCCAATGTGGCAGCATAACCTTGACTCTGGAATTAATATTTTTAAGGTGTTCTGTACCTGTGTGAACTGTTGAAGTGAGCAGGTGTTGCATTCAAATGTTGTACTACTTTGCCCTCAAGTCTCACATCCGGTGAGCAAGCATTACGCATTTGGATGTGGTCAGTTAATGCAGGTCATTCCTTGCTCCACACTATAGGATTGTACAACTGTCTGAAGGTACCCTGGTAATATAAATGCCTGTCCTCAAAGGCTTGTTTGCCTTGGCTAAGTTTACTGCGGATTATCATAGAGTAAGGTCATATTTGGAACATCACGTCCATGATTTCATTAGACAACGGAGCGAAAAACGACATCACGTCGATGATTCCAAATACGCTACATATAGAGTAGTAGAAAGGTGTTGTAGCTGGTCGCCGGAATGCACACGTGGCATGGGAGTCGGGGCAGAGACGTAATGCAGGGGTGTTAAAGGAGAAGCCCAGTGTGCCAGAATGATCGTGCAAAGGAGTAGCCGAAGAAGAAGAGATGGCTGCCATCTTCTATGCCGGTAGCGCGGACCTCGCAGGTAGCATTGTCAACCAGTGTTCAGTGTAAGTTGGTTTTCGTGTGCAACCTATCATTGACGAGGAGCCATACGAAGAGCTTGACGTGGTGCGGCACTGCATTGCGCCAAACGAACAACTAGTTTGGACAATCAAGTCCAGTGGTGGTGCGGAATCGGTATAGGGTAGATGTGCTCCACTCAAAATAGGAGCTTGGCGAGGAGGGCATGAAGCGTGTATCTGCAGCGGCAGAGAGCACGGCCGACTACAACATGTCATCGAGCACCGCAAGTTCGCCATCACCACGACGGACAACTGCGGCACTAGGCCCACCCTAACCCATGTTGTCAGGACGCGCGTGACCGAGTCCAATGGTCTCTCACAGTAGGAAATAGGACAGGGAGATAGTGGCACATGGGTCCCCATGGTAGCCACGCATCGAGCCAGAAGGAGGAATGGCAGACCGATAGTTAGGCAAGAGCTGTTACAAGGTAGACCAGTGGCTCCCTAATTGCAATTGGTCATTCAGGCCATTGTTGGCATATTGCTCCTATACCCAATTCGCCCAGGCTGATTGCAGGGGGTGGTGAAGCTTATGAAGTAGCTTGAGGAGAAGGCACCAATTTTGCACTTCAATGTCTTTAACGCTAAGGCCACCTTCTTGTTTGCTCCATTGCTTCAACAACACCCTTGGGTAGGAGCAGCGTGGCCATGACATAGGTAGGAAGGCCATCCAACACTGAGTTGAGAAGAATGATGCGCCGCCGGGAGAGTAACAGCGCTTGCCAGCCGGAAAGGTATTTGTCGGTCTTGGATATGAGCGGTGCAAAGGCACGAGGTGGAGAGCGGTGCAAAGTTGGCAAGGTATATGTCGATTTTGGATATGAATGCCAATATAAGTTTGCATCCTGTAGCCTCCGCTATGTAGTGGACTAACTTCGGCGCCACATTCATTGGCACAATGGTGCTTTTGTTGTAATTGATGTGCAACCCGGTGGTAATATAGAACTGATCGACGAGCTTCTTCAGATCGGTGATGTCGGATTGCGCCGCCTTGCAGATGATCAGAGTATCATTTGCATATTGGAGAATGGTACATGGCTGGTCAGAATTCATAGGAAGCCGAACTCTTCTGAGGGGATAGGGGGTTGCTTCGTAACCCTTGTTTGCAGTTCATCCAACGCCCCGGGATTCCGTTGAGTAGAATCGTTGTCTTAGAGTAATGGAATAAATCTTCCATCCATCGGCACCATAAATCAGGGAAGCCTCGAGCTCGGAGGATGCATAGGAGGCTATTCCAATTGATAGAGTCGAAAGCTTTGGCAAAATCGAGTTTGATCACAATGGTATGTACCTTGCGTTTGTGACTGCACTGGATCAATTCCGTGGCATAGTCGAAGTTTTCCTATATTCTTCTGCCCCTGAGAAAGCCGGTCTAGTTGGCATCCACTAGGTCAGAGATTTGTCGTTGTAGCTGAGCAGTGAGTGTTTCTGGCAATCCCCTGAATAGAGCAATTTTGCAGTGATATTGGTCGAAAACCTTTTGGAGTATTTGCTTTGCCGGTTTTTTTGGAGCAACACAACAAATGCTTGGTTAATCCTTTCCAATTGGACTGGCTGAGAGTGGAAAGCCTAGAGGAGATCTAATAGACTCAGACCAATAGTTTTCCACACCGCTTGGAAGAAGTTGGGTCCAAAGCCGTCCGGGCCGCGGGCGCTGTGCCAGTTCATGTGGCAAATAGCATGGTGTATTTCATCAGTGGTGAAAGATCAACTCATCACCTCGCACTTTGGGTTGGTTGGTGTAGAGTTCTTCTAGGTCAAAACTCCAAGTGCAGGTTGTGGCAGCACCCAGTGATCCCAAGGAGTACAAAGCAACTGCCTTGGTGTCGTGTTGTAGGATTTGCACACCTTCAACATCGAGCGCTCTGAGATTGTTGCGGTGCAACTTTTGGAAGGCGTAGGCGTGGAAGCACTTGGTGTTTTCGTTGCCAGCACACACCCCTTTGATCTACCCCACTGCTTCCAGTACACAACATTGGCACTGAGAAAATGACAAAGTCGGTCCTAGACTAAACCTCGAAGGTAGTATTCTACAGTAGTGAGTAAACAAACTTCCTCCAAAGAGTCCAAGAGATCGATAATAAACTTGCAATCATTCTTAAGGTGTGGTGTAGTGCATGTGTTTTTGTGCCATACCTTGGCGTGGCGGTGTGTTACCTTAAGGTTGGCATTGAGAGCATCGTCAGGGTTGGTAGAGCTGGAGGACGGTGACCAGACATGGAGAACCAAGGGAAGGAAGGAGGGATAAAGAAGCGAGGCATTCTCAAAATGGAAGAGATTGCTTTTTGGGATCATGGAGTTTGCTGTAATGCGAAGAGGGACATAGTCAGAGGTGGAGCGGGTGAGGAAGGAAAGGCTAGAGTTAGGAAGGGTAATATTTTAGGCTTAGTTGAAGAAAATTTGGTCGATGCATGAAAGGGTGGGGTTCTCTCTTTTGTTAGACCAAGTGTAAAGCCTATCAAGGAGGGGGAGTTCAAAGAGGCACATATCGTTTAGGTCTACATTGAAATCGGTTGCGAGAGAAGAGTTAAAGTTTGAGTTGTTTTTGTCTTCAGGGTGGCGAGTGAGGTTGAAGTCCTCGAGGAGAATCCAGGGGCCTTGAATGAGAACATGGAGGGAGCGAAGTTCATCGAGGAATTCTTGTTTGTGAAAATGGTCGGAGGTAGCGTAGATGTTCGTAATGGAGGAGAAGTCGCACGAGGTGGAGAGGAAGACTAGAGTCAGAGAGTGTTTGCAAGCAAGGTATTTGTTCTTCAAAAAAAGAGTTGGATCCCAGGCAGTAAGGATGCCTCCCCTAGCGCCATCCGATTCTATGAATTCCATGGCAGAGAAGTGACGAGGAAGGAAAGAGGAGAGCTTTTGGGAGGTGAAAGCATTAAGTTTCATTTCCTGGAGACAAGATATGGAAGGTCTAGCCAGAATTAGGGTATCTGGAATAGTGGCTCACTTATCAGTGTCTCTAAGTCCACGAACATTCCAAGATGGAAGAATGATGTTACGGCAGCTAGCAACCATATAAACAGTGGTATCACCGAGTAGAACTAGTTAAGAAACTAGGAGTACATAAGTATAGCACATGGAGGCGATAGGTAAGAGTGCTCGGGTAAAGATATAGGGAGGATTAAGCAAAACGAAGATAATAGACAAAACTAGGAGCACCTGGGTTGCGATCATAATGTGGAACACATCGCACCCCCAAGAGGACACACCTGAACGGTAGGAAGTAATTCTGCAAGTTGTAGCACCGCTTGCAGGCGTCCCATGGCGGCAGTGGGGAGCTTGCTACAGACTACCATATCCAAGATGGCAATGGACGAGGTGACGACCGATAGACCATGAGCAACAAGCCCATGTTTTCAGGTGACGTCCTTCATGGTGGCAGAGAATGTGTCGAGTTTCTTCAAGTTTATTGCACATGCAGTCATATCTTGGAACATGGTGGGCTCCTTTTTGGCTAGGCGTGAGCTACGTCTTATCTTGAAGTCCTTGTCAACCATGCGCTTGGTGCGGCCTAGTGCTTGTGCACGGAGTGCTTATGGTGTGGATTGGGTTCCTCTAGAGTAACCATGGAGTCGAGCGTAGTGCCAGACGCACTGGCACATGGCTCATGAGCCGCGTTAGGTAGGTGAGACTCGAAGGAGGTGTCGTACCATGGTAGAGCGAGGAGAGCAATAGTGGCTGGTGATGGGGGCGAGGCTGGGGGTTGGATGTCAATGACGAGAGGGGGGCAGGTAGGGGTGGCAATGGGTAGGCATGATCGTAGTCATACAAGAAGGTGCCCTATTATGTTGGAGAGTTGTACCCATCATCTTGGCGCATCAGACTGGGCAGAGGGGGGGGGGGTCCAAGGCGGAGGTAGCGGTGGGGGTGGTGGTGGCGGTGGATGGAGGGGGTACAGTGGGTACGAGGGGATGTAGTTACCAAAGGCATCAAAGGAGTCTGTAGAAGGCCAAACCCAGACAACTTCAATGTTGGCAATGCAGCCTAGGCCATCTACATTACGCACCCATAAGTCAATCGACACGTCCATGCCATGTGCTAGTTGGATGACGAGTCGAAGAGACGAGAAGTCATCTGCGAAGATGCAAAGAGGGTCAATCTCGATCACATTCCCTATGACATAGAAAGCATAGTGAATATATTGTGGGAACCAATGCTCAAGTCGGAAGTCGGTCACAAGGAGCTCGGCTAGGTAGTCAATTTCATGGAAGAAGTAGACATTCGATTCTTCGTGATGTTCTAGGGTTACTCTGTGGCCAACTGCGTCAAGGGGGGTTGGGTGAGTATCTGCCCTCTCGTGATCGACAGGGGAGTTGAAGTGGTAAGCACGGTTCCACGGCAAGAGGGTAGTTGCTGGAAGTGGAGCCGGCAAAGGTGTGTGGGTAGGGCACATTGGATAGTGAGGGATGGGTTATTAGTTGCAGAGCTGACATAGGCGAAAGCAATGCTTGCTGCATGGGACATATCCACCATTGACATGTGTTAGTGATATGCCCTAGAGGCAATCATAGAGATGATTGTATCACGTCTATGTTTATGAGTTATTGAATAAGTGTTATTCTATGTTGGTGATATGCCCTAGAGGCAATCATAGAGATCATTATATCACGTCGATGTTTATGAGTTATTGAATAAGTGTTATTATGTTCCTTGAACAAATCATCAGTTTTAAAGATCAACGAGTATGTGACTCGTTGGTGAAGCTCTTTTAACTTATGATGATGTCGTTCTAAATGTATCCCTAATCGGATGTCACTGGTCGGAACACCAGTGATCCTATCGACCAACACATGTATTGATCGATGACTATATTTCACCGGTCATGGATATAGGGATATCGATTTAATAATGTGGAGATATGTTAGAGAACATGGTGTTGGATTGACCCACCTTGAGACACTGCTGAGATTGTAATGATTTCATGTGTTATCAGTTGGTCTCAAGCAATGATGATGTATAATCCTTAGACCTAAGATCAGCATGGTTTCCTACATGCGTAAGAGTACATTATGGGGTTACCAAATGCTACTCCATAACTGGGTAGTTATAAAGATAGCTTTTAGGTATGCTATAAAACACGCGGAGGAATGTGATTGGTCGGATATGAGATTTTTCCCTCCTAACATAACAGGAGAGATATCTCTAGACCCCTCGATGTGGTCAGATAGAGGAAGTTCATGACCATTCCACTAGTGATTGAAGAGTTCAACCACATGAAGTTAAACAACACTTGATCGATAAAGTATTGAACAGTCCATGGATGACACAACATCTCACATGGAGTTCAGCCAGATATCATGAGGCAAAGGGAGAATATATGGGCAGGTCTTTCAGTTCGACCAGATACGGATTAGTAGTATGGAGATACAAGATGGTTGTAGACTGGTCATACATGATCACTAAGTGGTCGAAACCTGGTCGTAAGGAGTTACCAACTGGTCGAGACCAAATATGAGCTATTCATATAGAGATACGAGCTGGTCGTTAGTGATAAGGACCTGGTCGTAGATCATATTGTATTAAGGTTCGTCCGATATAATTCGTGTGTATTCAGAAATCGTTATGTTCTGCTAAGAGCCGCTAACGACTCGTGATCGGAAAGGAGTTTCCTAGTCACAACCAATTACGCATGAATCTAACGGGTCACACACTTAACGAGATGGATCAAACCAGTACGGATACGATTCGTCAAACGTGTTCGGATAGGATTCATCACGGGCACTATATAAGGAGATACTTGAGGCTAGTGGGAGAGGGGGGATAGAAGAGACCACGACAAGAGTTGACGTGAGTTGCTCCAAACCTTAGCCACCATCTTCTTGAGAGAGAGCCTTTCGTGTGACTTCGTGCTAGCACACCGGTGTACGGTGTTCCTTCCCTCGACGTGTGGATGCCGTAGAGGCGCTACTGCGGTTGCTGTTGCTCTTAAGGACGATTCGTGACCTTGGCGAGGAACTCAATTGATTGCTAGCGAGGATGATCGACTACGTTGGACGTTCGACTATGTTGGGCGATCGACTACGACCAGTGCATCGATGGGCTCTTCGTTGGACCAGGCTGCTTCAACTCTTCTTCTGCTGCACTGCACGTCTGGTGGGTAACGATCTGTGATCTCTTGCTTGCATTGCATCTTAGTTTACGTGGTAGAATTTTTGAATTGTCAACTAGCGTAGCCTACCCGTATCCCTTCTGCCAGGACCGGATTTCTGAATCCGAACCCTCTGTGTATTTCTGCACCAGTCCCAGATCAGTAGCAAGTGCACACAGTGGAAACATTGTTGATAACCAGTTCGAATCACGAAATAACATTAATAAATAACTGAGTACCGGCCTTATGACCACTTATTACAAAAGAGGTCAAAAGATCTTAAGTCTTACAGCAACGGAAAAAACAAAAGAGTAAATTTTGAGTGGTGACCCATCAAATTGCCCACCGGCATTCGACTGGGGAAACCCACCCTAGTACTCTGGGAAGCCTTCGTCGAAGCCACAGGCAAAGTAGTCGTAGTCGTTCTCGGCATCTTCGTAGACTTCTGAGATTGGTTGAGCGTAGCCTGTGAGTACATAAAGTACTCTGCGAGTCTTGGGAAATGATGCATATGCATAGCTTTAACAATTGGGCATATAGGGTTCATTTGCACAAAGCAGCATTTTAAGTTTAAAAATCTTTTAAAAAGCTCATTTGACAAAAGGTGATTAAAAGGATAAAGTAAATTAAATAAAACTCTAATGCAGGTTCCAACTACCATACAATAGTGAAAAGGCTCTAACCGCCAGGTTTTCAAGAATTGAGTTCTAGTTGCTCAACTGGCTCTAACTGCCAGAACCATAATCCAAGAGTTCCAACTACTCCCAGATTCCCAAAATAAATCTTTTAAAACCAAAGCTGAAATCTACCATGTGTATACGCACCTTGCCTGCCCTTGACCGTGGGCACGGCTATTCGAATAGTTTTTTTAACACTCTGCAGAGGTTGTACAGCTTGACCCACACGAGACAATCAACTTATACTGTCCGCTTACACACTTCCGAATGTGTACGACTAAGCGATTGTCACATGGCTTTTACAATACTTTATCCTAACACTAGCCCGCCCGATGAGCTTAACCCCAAGTCATGGACGTCATAAACACAAGAGTCGTTCCTTAATCGACCAGGGTGAGACAAACCAGGCTCATGCCACCCACCCTAGTCTAAAATATTTTCCACCATTTTTATTTTGTTTTCAAATATTGACATTACCTGATGTCAAATATTTTTCAAAATTTAAAGCATAACAAATAATAAATATTTTTCTCCCCCAAATGTTAAACAGGAACAAAGCACGTCTAAGAAATTCTACCGTATCAAACTATTATGCAACATTGTATTCAATAATACAGACTTTCCTACACTAGGGTTACAAAGATGCAGGATATCACAGATCAAGGATGATAATAGCAAACTTTAGGTTTTTAACTAACAACCTACAGTTTAACTCATCATTTAAATAAATTAGCAATGCATAATAATTTAAAACTGAAAACATGATTTATAAATCATAAGTTCAAAGTGGTCAAAGGAGACTCGCCTTCAACGTAGGTTGTGCTTGCCGCGTCCGGTTGGTCCAAACTGGTGTCGACGACGTCAGATTCCATACACGTGAAACGATACAAATAAATAACAGAAAACAAATAAATTACAAAAAAATACAAAATAAATACTGGAAGAAAGAGAATGAATTTATATGAATTTAGGATCAAGAATCGACGAATTCGGAGTTCGTACGAAGAAGAACGGACATCTGGAAGATTGATTAACACATGAAATGATAAAAAAAGAATACACAATTCCATTCATGCTCACGTAAAACCGAAATGGAGGAAAAATTTGGCCACTGGGTTCGAATCGACCTCGTGCGAATCAAGGACTTCCCTTCCTCCACTGTCCAACCGAGCCGATGTGCTCTTGTGGTAATAAACAAGGTACAAATATTTGAAGCAATGCAAAGCCATTCTTCAACCTACAGACAAACGAACCGAGCAGAAGCTCCAGCCATGGTGCTCTAGTCACGGCTTTGCAGGTGAGGGCGGCATGGGGGGCATGACCAACTAGCAAAATGAGTCGAGGGATCCTCAGGGAAGGCATGGGAAGCAACGGCTTGGCCGGTGACAGCTCGAGGCGGCGGCGGCATGATCCAGAGCACCGGCGGCGCGACTCTCCGGCGAAGCTCGGGCAAAGGCGAGAGGAGCACGATGTAGAATGCGACGATGCGAACCCTAAGGTGGTGATGGCATGGAGAGAGAACCTTAGATGGTGAAGTAGTCCAGCGAAGAAGGTGATTCGGCTGTGCGCGGTCGTCGACGTGATTCGGGCAAACGGAGAGGGAATAGTGGTTGGGGTTTGAGGCGAATCGAAAAGGAGGGCGAGGGACACGCGGTGCTCTCTTTAAACTGAGTAGGAGACGCTTGAGTCTATGAGGAACGCCGTGGAAAAACGCTTCAGTTTTCGGTTTTCAAATGAATAGAAGAAACAGCAAACTTGATTGCATTTAGAGGAGGACACGTCCAATTGATAGCATTGTAACGTGCATGAGGTTAATGCAAACATTTCGCCTCAGACGGAAACAACTTTAATGATTTGAGTGAGGGGAACTGAGAGAAGAGAAGGTGGCCGGCCATTAATGGAGCTTGAGCTAGCTCTCATGGCTACGGCCGGTAGGGGCAATGGGCGGCGGTGGCTGGGGCCGGGTAAGGGGTGGCCGGTGGCAAGCCATAGTGTGCTGCCACTGAAGCAATACGGGAGAAAGAAATACTACAAAGAAGAATGCTCTCGGGCAGGAGGTTGAAGAAAGCAAAAAGGGAAGAATAAAAATAAGGAGGGGAGTATTTAATCAGCAAAAGCCAAATGGCCGGTCGGTAGCTCATGCCAAAGCAACTTCAGAGTTAAGTGTGCACAAGGCTGGAGTAGTGGGGGGATGGGTAACCGGATGGGAACTCCATTTTTTTTATTTAGAAAAAGAAAGAAGGGCAAAATAAATAAATAAATAGACTGGGTCAAGAGATTAGAACGAATATTTTTCTGGAGATTTGAATTTTCAAAATTTTGATTGGACAAGGAGTTTTTAAATTTGAGACTTTCTTCCAGTAATACACATGAAATACAAATAAGATCCAAATAAATTCCATTTAATTTTAAATAATTAATTTTAAATTAAATAGTAGAGAAAGCGAAATTTGGGATGTTACACCTTCAGTGGTATCAGAGCCATCCTGCATAGCTTTTGATCTAGATCGATCGCATATACTGGATACGTGGTAGTAGTGGATTGAATCTATTACTGGTTTGGTCTGGTAACCTAGATCAGTTCATATGGATGGAGCGGTCTAGGCACTGGCCGATAAGATCGATCGGGTTTCGGTAGTAGTAGATGGTTTTGCGAAGAGGTATAAGTTGAGAGCACCAGATGATTTACTCGACTTATTTATGACTATCTTGCATGATACTCCTACCGGTCGAAATTCCGCCATCGGAGTATACCGCAGTGCGTGGTCGTATCAAGGCAGTGATCAGATTGGTTCGGAATATGGTTAGTATGATTAATTCGATGTTTTCTGAGGTTCGGTTACGTGAATAAAATTCATGTCCCGGAAAAGGTTTCCGATGGTATTGCCCTTTCGAACCCCGCCCGTTTACTGGCTAGCGGGACCGCCGTGGTCGTAGCCGCGTTATATGGTATTATGTTTTCATGTCACCCGATAGAATTGGATTCTATTCATAACTTATTTTTGCAGGGATTGATGTGAATAGTATGACCCGTTATGTATATGAGGCATGTATGGATTTCTCATGGCTTGCGTGTCATGTTGTGAGATAGCCATCGAGCTACATATTATTGTATAATGGTCTACGTACCGACATGTGATGCTTGATATTCTCGTCTGTAACTCATTACTAGCATTTAGGAGTAATTGCTTAGTAGATGAATGTGGTCGGAGGGCGGGAAGCATGGTGATGGAGATCGTCATGTTAAGGGCCATACTATCTCACAGTTTAATTTAATTATCTGTGAATGTTTATTCATGTCTTGCTATTTGATCATATTTTTTATTAGATGTTTTAACATGGTAGAATAGAATCCCTCAAGAAAAATTAAGTTAATTTGAAGCCTTTCCAATAGTTGCGCCTGTCACGATTTTAATCATTAATTGACGGTCTACCAAATTAGAGTGTCATTGACTATCTAAATATGATGGGTGGGTGTGGGACACCCATATGCATAGTATTGGTTTAACTTGACGAGACTATCAAAAGGGTTTTGGACCTTGGGGCATAGTACTGTTGGTTGCCGAGGCATAGAGATGCCGCCCAACAGACAAGAGTCATATGTGATATGATTGACAAGAAGTTGCCAACCTAAAATCACTAGGTTTCTAGGAGTGATGCCCAAACTCACCAGGGCTTAATGATTTTTGGATCTTGAACTCACTATATGATGTTTGAGGGAAACATGGTTTAGAACATATACTGGGAGTATCTTTTATTGACTGCTGATGATTAATTTCAACCAGGTATGGGTTGGTCGTATAGTGATACGTTCATATCCAAACTAGTCGTATAGTGATACAACCAGATCCAGTCTAGTTAGACTAGTTGTATAGTGATACGACCGGGTCCAGACTAGCCATATGGTGATACGACTGAATCCAAACTAGTCGTATAGAGATAACAGCTGGTCGTAGATTGGTCGAACATGGCCACCAACATGAGTGTCTAATAGATCTTACATAAACATAGTGCTGAATCTTTGCATATATTTCTGTTGTAGATCATGGCAGCTACTACTTTTTCTGCACTTACTTTTAATTTGTGATCTGTTCTGGAGAAAGAAAAGCTGAATGGAACCAACTTTATTGACTAGTTTCAAAATTTTAGAATTGTTCTCAAACAAGAGAAAAATGAATATGTTCTAAAGGGTCCCTATCCCGAGGAACCGAATGCTGATGCTACTCGAACTGAAAAGAATGCTTATGAGAATCATTGCAATGACGCAGTCGATGTGCACTGCCTAATGCTTGCGACTATGAACTCTGAGCTTTAGAAGTAATATGAGACCATAGATGCTTACAATGTGATTGTGGGTCTAAAGGGTATGTTTCAGGATCAAGCAATGGAAGAGAGGTTTAATACCTCTAAGGCATTGTTTTCTTGTAGGCTGTCGGAAGGCAACCCGGTCAGTGCTCATGTGATTAAGATGATTAGTTACATTGAGAGCTTGAAAAAGCTTGGTTTTCCCCTTAGCCAAGAGTTGGCTACTAATGTGATTATCCAATCGCTCCCTGCGAGCTTTGAGTTAATCATATTAAATTTTTATATGAATGCCATGGAGAAGTCAATGATCGAGTTGCATGGTATGCTTAAAGGTGCTGAGGAGAGCATCAAGAAAAGTTTCAATCATGTGATGATGGTTCAAAAGATTACCAGCTTCAAGAAGAAGGGTAAGTCGGGAAAGGAAAAGTGCAAAGGAAACACTCAAGATGAGAACGAGAGACTCAAAGCTAAGCTTAAGAAGCTCAAGCTGGGTCCTAAGCCTGAGTCAGAATGTTACCATTGTCATGAGACTGGGCATTGGAAGAGAAACTGCAAGAAGTAATTAGCAGAGATGAAAAAGGACAAAGGAAGTAAGACATCCAGTTTAGGTTATAGAAATTAATCTTGCCACTTCTCCGACCAGTTCTTGGGTATTTGATACCGGATCGGTTGCTCATATTTGTAATTCGATGTAGGAACTAATAAGTAGTAGAAGTTTGTAAAGAGAAGATGTTGATCTTCATGTGGGTAATGGATATTTGCAATTCGATGTAGGGACTGATAAGGAGTAGAAGTTTGTCAAGAGGAGATGTTGATCGAAGTTTGTCAAGAGGAGATGTTGATCTTCGTGTGTGCAATAGAGTAAGAGTTGCTGCATTAGCTATTGGCTCTTTACCATTAGCTTTCCCCTCAAGATTAGTTATGGAAGTAAATAATTGTTATGATGTTCCAGCCTTAAGCAAAAATATTATTTCTGCTTCATATTTAGGAGCAGAAGGTTATAAGTTCAGAATAAAGAACAATTGTTGTTCAATTTATTTTGAAGATATGCTTTATGGCTATACTCAATTGGTGAATGGATTGTATCTTTTGAATCTTGATATGTCTATCTATAACATAAATGCTAAGAGACTTCGACCTAATGAATTGAATCCCACTTTTATTTGGCATTGTCGACTAGGTCATATAAATGAGAAGCGCACGATGAAGCTCCATAAATGCTAAGAGCGCCCTTCACGACCAGAGGTGAGAGGGAGAGTGACTTACTGGTCGTAGTACATTCGGATGTATGTGGACCAATGAGCACTTCGACCAGAGGTGGTTTTCAGTACTTCATAACTTTTACTGATGATTTGGTGATACGACCAAGTCCAAAGTAGTCGTACGGTGATACGACCAGATCCAGACTACTCGTATGGTGATACGACCTGGTCCAGACTAGTCGTATGGAGATACGAGCTGGTCGTAGACTGGTCAAACTCGTCCACCAACTTCGAAAAGTTCAAAGAATTTTAGTATGAAGTGCAGAATCAACTTGGCAAGATAATCAAATGTCTACGATCTGATCGTGGATGTGAATATTTGAGCTACGAGTTTGGTGATCATTTGAAGTGTGAAATTGTTCCACAACTCACTCCGCTAGGAACGCCTCAATACGGCTAGTTCCAGACTAGTCGTATGGTGATACGACCAGGTCCAGACTAGTCGTATGGTGTTACGACAAGGTCCAGACTAGTCGTGTGGAGGTACGAGCTGGTCGTAGACTGGCCGCTTACTCCGCCGGGACGCCTCAATGGAATGAGGTGTCTGAACGACGGAATCGAACACTGTTAGACATGGTTCGATCAATAATAAGCCAATATGATCTTCCATTGCAATTCTGAGGATACGCTTTAGAAACATCTTCTTTCACTTTAAATAGGATTCCATAAAAAACTATGAAAATGACACCATATGAGATATAGATCGGGAAGAGTCCTGGATTGTCTTTTCACAGAGTATGGGGTTGTGAGGCATATGTCAAACGTTTGACGTTTGATAAACTCACATCAAAGTCCGATAAGTGCTTCTTTGTGGGGTGTCATAAGGAAACTAAAGGATATTATTTTTATAATCAGGTTGATAACAAAGTGTTTGTTGCCCATGATGGTGTCTTCTTGGAGAAAGAGTTTCTTTCCAAATGCGTTAGTGGGAGCAAGGTGCAACTCGAAGAAATTCGGGAACCATTTGAAAATGTTTTAACTCTTACTGAACCTCTACAGGATGAACAAAATGTCATTGAACCTGTAGATGAGGCATCAACCACACGTAGATAAAAAAGGCCACATCAATTGCCTATAAGGTATGAGCATAACGTTTTATTATTGAATAATGATGAGCCTAAAACTTATGCGGAAGCGATGGTGGACCCAGACTCTGAGTTATGACTAGAAGCCATGAGAAGAACCAGCAAAGGGAGAACACATGAGCATGCCTTTCAGTTCAATCAGATACAGACTAGTCGTATGGAGATATGGGCTGGTCGTAGGCTGGTCAAACATGATCACTAAGTGGTTGAAACCTGGTTGTAAGGAGTTACGAACTGGTCGAGACCAAATATGAGATGGTCGTATAGAGATACGAGCTGGTTGTTAGCGATAAGGATTTGGTCGTAGATCATATTGCATTAAGGTTTGTGCGATATAATTCGTGTGTATTCGGGAATAATTATGTTCTGCTAGGAGCTGCTAACGACTCGTGATCGGAAAGGAGTTTCTGAATCATAACCGATTACGCATGAACCTAACAGGTCATACACTTAACGGGATGAAACAAACCAGTACGGATACGACTTGGAAAGTAGTTTAGTGAGTTGCTCTAAACCCTAGGCGCTATCTTCTTGAGAGAGAGCCTCCTGTGCGATTTGGTGCTAGTACACCGGTGTATAGTGTTCCTTCTCTAGACGTGTGGATGCCGTAGAGGCGCTACTGTGGTTGCTATTGCGCTTGAGGATGATTCGTGACTTTGGCGAGGAACTCGATTGGTTGCTGGCGAGGACGATCGACTACGTTGGACGTTCGACTACGTTGGATATCGACTACGACCACTACATCGACGCGCTTTTTGTTGCACTAGGCTGCTCCAATTCTTCTTCCGCTGCACTGCGCGTCTGGTGGTAACGATTTGCGATCTCTTGCCTGCATGATCTCCTGATTTACGTGGTAGAATTTTTGAATTGTCAACTAGTGTGGAGTTTGGTGTAGGAGGATAAGTGCAGGTATCGGCGATGGGCTCTGAGGAGAGGGGGTTAATTTGTTGTAATGAAGGTGGGCAAGAAGGGGGCAGGATGGAGTGAGCGGGAGGGTTTGAGTCAGTTTTTTGGCGGTTGGAGGAAGAGCTTTGAAGTGTTCGGACTGACCGGTTTGATGTCTAGTCTTGTCTAATTCAATTAGCCCTCTTGAAGACTGAACTGCGTAAAATTTGTCTTGAATTATGCCTATGGCGGTCCCACTTGCAGAGACAACGGGGGTACCACGATTTTTTCGTAGACGACCGTTCCATGCTGGTATGATATGCCATATTGCCAACTACCAAATTTTGAACTGCGGTGACCGCGCCATGGATGGAGTCGTGGAAGCCCAGGCGCTGCATACTTTTGGTAAGAATGATGTTTACCACATTTTGATTCGCAACCCGGGTATGGAAAATGCCAAGAACTGGGGATTGAACATGGAACCTATCAGGCGGCGACATGAACCAAATGTTGAGGCAGTCCACAACAAAGCAGCAGTTGAACTTAGCAGAGATGGAGTGGCCGGGTGGGGGTTGTAATCCAGATGGAAACAGGCCGGAGTGGGAGGAGAGAGAGAAGGGAGGGTGTTGGAGGGGGGGTTACCATGGAGTGAAAATTAGAGAGGATGAGGTTTTGTAAGAGAATGTAGGACCGGAAAGGCGACTAAGGGGGAATAGGCGCTTTCAAAACTTTCTCGCCTAAGTCGAATTCAACACGATCTTTACTCCTTTAGCTATGAGAGCTAAGAAGATCAGTAAGCACACAGCGGAAGCCTTGTGCTGAACTCGACAAACCCCGACAACCACACGACACAAATGTGGAGACTTAAACTCAAAGGGTTGATCTGGGCACTGGCGGTCAGACCGGCTACCACAAAGGGTCGGACCGACGCTCAACCAATGATCCGACCGGCAACTAACTGGCGGTCGGACCGGTGGACAGCGGTTCGACCGGTAGCAGTACAGCGGTCTGAAAATACGGGCGGTCGGACCGCCGTTACAAGACCGGTCAGACCGGTTCAGTCCAGTACTGAAAAATCCACCCCAAATCCAAAACGAAATTTGATCCAACTTTTGATTCAACCAATGAAACTTGACCAAATTTCGAGCACACCTCCCTAATGATATTGGAGACCTATTTCTAGCAACGATCCTTCAGATCCACTTCGCAGAAACAATCTCTCAAGGATTAAACAAAGAAGTGCACAAACCCTAGAAATATGAAAATCTTTGATTCAAGACTTGGGTGTGGGGATTGATGGTCTAGATGATTCTAGGAGTATTCCCACACACCAAAGCAAGACAAAATGGGTCAAGAGACCAAGTAAAAACCCTTGAATCAAGGAAGCACCAAATTCATCCAAATGAGAGAAGAACACAAAGAGGAGACAAATGATCTCTCAAGAAAGCATCACACGATTGATTGATCTCACAAGATGCTTACAAAGCCACTCCAACTAGGAGGACAAGAGCTCACCCAAGGAGCATACAATCTCTCCCTCTCTTCCTCTCCAAACCCTAACCCTAGAAAAGCAAGGGAAGAAACCAAATGAATGCCTCCAGGGTTTTCCTTCTCCCCCTTTCCTATTTATACTAGAGAGGACTAGAGTCACATTTGGGGCCCACTCACACATGGGACCCACACACTAATCTGTTGAAGCAATCGCCTGCTTCACCACGTGTAGGTTGATCAGCGGTTCTCATCGACGCCAAGCCTCTCTTGTCCGAATCCCGTCGGAACCTCCCAGAGACTCGCACCGAGATCCGCACCGCCTGATCCAACCAGCTGTATCGAACCACCCGTTCGATCCGTCTTGCCCATTCTGCACCTGCTTGAGTCACACGACCTCACCCGGTATCCCTGATCGTTCTGGACCTCAGCTCTCCAAGCGTAGTCCCGATCCACTCACCGTTGACGTCGTTGACTTGCAAGCCACCTGCACAGCAATAGACAAACAAGCCGTTTCCGGGAACAAGTTCTTCACAACTTGACCCACGTTAGTTCCGCAATGCAATATGCAACAATAAAGCATTGATAACTAAACAGTAAACACAATCAACATGCATCAATGCGAACTTGGCTAACCTCCAAGTCATCACGGTCGGACCGCCCCACAAGGCCGGTCCGACCGATATCAGTCGGGCGATCGGACCGCTCCCACAACGGCGGTCGGACCGGTCAAAAAGACTTAGCAAAAATCTAGCTTGAAAATCCAAACCTTCGAATTTTCAACTCAATAGAACTTTTGACCGGGAGCTCCAAAATAATGGGACCACATCCAGAGACTCCTCACCGCCTCCACAACCTATTTTTGGCTAAGCTCCAAAGCCAAACTTAGGTCGACCAATCCGACCGCCACCACGGCCGGTCCGACGAGCCACGCCAGGGTCGATCGCCCACTCCACCGGTCGATCGCCCCACTCCACCGGCCGATCACCGTGGTCCGACAAAGAAGAAGCAAACCCCAAAACGCGAGATTTTGCAAACCAACAAAGCCATTGCCAATTGACTCATCATCCCGGATCGTGCACATATCCTCACGATATCCACAATCTCCCCCTTGATGAACACATTGGCAATTTCCAAGAAAATGTGGTTTTTCGAAATGAAAAGTAAAAATCGTCGTTTTCGCATAAAGGCCCAACTTGGTCCATAAGCAAGAAAAAGCTTAGGAACTGACCAAGCTGGCTTCAGAATAGTGAAGGCAAGTGAGATAAGGCATTGAACGCACAAAAAGATTCAAAATCCGTAAGATGGTCAAAAATCTCACTAAGGTCCATATGAAAGACAATAAGTTCTATTTGACCTTTGATCATTGTGAGTCTTCTTGACTTGCAATTCAAATCAGAAAAGGGCAATAAAACCCAGAGACTCAACTCACTATGATCACAAATTTTCAAAGGGTTCACAATTTTTTTGTGTGTGTGTGTGTGTGTTCTTTTATGCATGAAACCTTATGTGAACCAAAAGCTCCAAAGCAAAGATTTTCTTCAATCCTTCTCCCCTTTGACAATGAATTCATCAAGATGCATGAGAGAAGAACGAGCATGAAGAAATGACTTTATTTGAAATTTAGCAAAAGGAGCCATGACCATTATCTATGTAGACAAGACAAGACATATACCAAGCCATATAAAGAGTAGAAGCTATATTCAATCATGGCAAAACATGTACTTATAAAGCTAAAACCAAGATAGCGTAATCTGAGATTAATGAATTAAAACCATGAAAGGTTGCTCAATGTCATAGATTCACTAAAAGCAACCAAAAATGAGTCAAGCCATGTCTATAAGCAAAAGAGACTCAAAACAAGAACTGAGGCATTTTGAGCATCAAGAGTATTCTTTTGAAGCAAAACTCAAGCACTTAGCATTTTGAGCATTTTCCTAAAAGGATTTTTTTATCGTGCTAGATCTCAAGCCTTGCCGCGACCATCTCAAGCGATAAGCTTAAAAGAGTGGTCTAGGTCATCCAAAACTCCCCCTGAGTTCATGCCTAGTGCAATGGCAAGCCGTCTCATGAGAAAGGATTGGTGAGATCAGTTTTTTCGCACAGAAAATCTCATTTTTCATTTGCTTGACTTAAGAAGATAAAAAGCTCATTTTTCATCTCAAAATAAGTTCAAGACTCAATTCAACCTATTAGACATGGCAAGAATCATAGAAGGATGACTAGAGCAAAACTAGTAACAAGATCCAACAAGACATGATTCGATTCAATTTGCTCATCAGAGATATAGAGCTAGCAAGGCAAAAGCTAAGCTAAACACGAAGAGCCATAAAAGAAGTCTAGCAGACTATCATTTGATATGACAAGGTATAGAGTATGAAATCAAGCCATACAAGGATAATAATCAAAGCTCCACAATTTTTATTATGCAATGCAAGACATTTGTAATGAAAATGCATTATGATACAATGAAAACAAAAAAGAGTAAATTCCCTCAAAACATCCATGCCTCAGTACTGGGATTTGAGATAAAGGATCTGGGTGTCCAGTACTGAGATGGACGAGGCACAGGAATAGCAAAAGAAGCAAGAGAAAATGATTAGGCACAAAATCATAAGAATGCCCATGAGCACCACCTGGACCTCTCCAAAACGATCTACCAAAAGATCGATACTCCCCCTGTCTAGGTGCTACCCGTGGTCTATCCTCACGATATCCTAAACCACACTGCTGCCTGGACCCACCAAAAGAGTCAACAAGATTCTCTACAAGCCTAGGCCTATATGTGGTACGCTGAATAGGCTGCCCGGCTCTAGAGACTATCGCTGAAGAAGAGACTCCTCTAATGGATCTCAAGGCGCTCATCCTCTCTTTCCTCTCAATCTTTGCTCTCCTAAGCAAAACTCAACGGTGTGGCCCTCTTTCTTGCAGAAGGTGCAATTGTACTTGACCTTTTGAGGGGTCCGCATCTTGGTGAGACGAAGCACCTTTCTTGCTAGAAGGAGATTGAGCAGAACCTCTGACTTTAGGAACAACCTTTGAAGTCAAAGAAGGTTCTTGCTCAACCAAACCACTTTTCACAACTCTAGCAATCTTTGGTGAGACATTCTTGGAGAGCTCTAGGGACTTAAAGCCTAGGCCATTTGTTTTCACACTCACCTTGGATTGATCTAGAATCAAGTTGAGCTTCTTTTCCCACTAGAAAACTTCTCAAGAGTCATTTTGAGGTAATCGTTCTCTTTGCCAAAACTCCACAATTGGAGCACTTTTTAGAATCGATTGCCTCAACATGTTTGCTCTTAAGAAGATCCACTTCCACTTTAAGAGCCTCACAAGACACACAATAGCACTCTCCAATCCTATTCAATCGCTCCTTAAATTTGACTCTAAAAGCCTCTTGTATCTTACCAACAAAGAATATCAATTTCAGCAAGCAACATACAAGAGGAAGAATCAATGACTTTCTTGGAAGCAGTAAGAGACATAGATCTTTCAATTTTAGCTTTCTCTTCAAGAGTCTTGTTTAAAGCTTCAATCTCAATTGTAAGCTTAGGGCAATTTTCACAAGAGGCAATTCTAGAATAAGCAACCATTTCACCATCTCTTGCATTTTAATTCGATTATTCTTACAATGAGAACAAGTGTGACTAGCATCAAATTTTTGCAATTCTTTTAAGGAGCTATCCAGTTTCAATTCTAGCAAAGCACAGTTTGAGCAATTTAATGGAATAGCTTCTAAAGTAGTCACATCAAGCGGAATGACATTCATGCAAACAGAACTAGACTTGAGAGATTCTAGTTCAGAAAGAGCATTTTTCAATTGATCTTCAACAGAGGAATGAGCATTATTCAAGCTTGACAATTCATTAAGCAAGCTAGAGCATGAATCACAGAAATCATCAGGATTAATGGATTTGAGCCTAACCACTTCTAGGTTCAAATTATCAATCATAGTATCCTGTTTCTTGATCACTTTAGCTTGCTTATGCAGTTTTTGTTCAGCAAGCACTAAAGCCCTTTTCATGTCAGGAAGTGAAGGGCATACCTCATCGGGATCACTAAAAGGATCCTCGCTGTTGGAGAAGTCGCTGTCGTGGCTGTTCTTAGCCATAAAGCACATGCCAGTGAAATCACGTGCCTTCTTCTTGCCACGGGAGTCACTCTTGTCGTCCTCCGACTCCGAGTCCACATCTTCCATGCTCACATCCTCTAGAGCTTCAAGGACTCGGCTGACAAACTTGCGATAGTTTGTCTTCTTGGACTTAGCATCCCTCGCTTGAGGATGCCTTTGTGACTCCTTCTCCTCCTTGCCCTTCAGCTTGGGGCATCTAGAGCGAATGTGGTTTGGCTCACCACATTCAAAGCATGTGATAGGTCCACCTCTCCTCCTACTCCTCACATTATTGTAGGCTCTCGTGAATTTTGTGGAAAGGAGGGCTAAGTCATCCTCGGGTAGTCTCTCAAGTTGCTCATCGCTCAAGGAATGCAAAGGCATAAAGAAAATCCAGATGAGCTAACATTAAAAGAATCAGCATATCTACCCTTAGATGTGTCAACCACTAAAGCCATCGGCTATGTCGTGGGGAGACGCGAGATAAAATCAATCTCATGCGTCTTCAACCTCGAGTAAAGCTTATCCATGGTAAGCTCACTCATGACAGTGTTGTCATTGATGGCAGTGATCTTCATACCCCAGACCTTCACATCCAAAGCACCCAAAAGCTGGCGTGCATTTTCGGACTCCGAAAAAACAAGATCAACAAATGCGGAGATCATGAAGAATTTTAGAAAATCTCCCCCACAGCTCATCTAAAGATTCACCAGGTCTTTGCTCGATCTTGGAGTATGCTTTCTTAAGCTGGTTCTGTCTCACTTCCTTGATCGCAGTGGACCCTTCATGATAATCACAAAGAGTCCGCCAGATCTCATGAGCAGACAGCAAATGAGCGACACGCTCAAACTCCGATCGACTAAGGCCTTGAATCAAAAATTCCGAGCCTCGCCGTTGTTCTCCACATCCGAGTGATCAAATTGTCATCTACCGCACGACATAAGGGTTTTTCACCTTAAGCCAAATCGCGTGCCCTTGAGCCTCGATGTAGGCCTCCATTCGGGCCTTCCAATATGCAAAATCAACTCCATCAAAAACATGTGGCCTGATTGAATATCGCTCAGTCGTCATGGCTCCAAAGACCGGTTAAGATCTATAGAAAAGAGCTAACCGCTCTGATACCACTTGTAGGACCGGAAAGGCGACTAAGGGGGGAATAGGCGCTTTCAAAACTTTCTCGCCTAAGTCGAATTCAACACTAACTTTACTCCTTTAGCTATGAGAGCTAAGAAGATCGAGAAGCACACAATGAAGCCTTGTGCCGAACTCGACAAACCCCGACAACCACACGACACAAATGTGGAGACTTAAACTCAAAGGGTTGATCTGGCATCGGGCGGTCGGCTACTACACAGCGGTCGGACCGACGCTCAACCAATGATCGACCAAGAACTAATCGGCGGTCGGACCGGTGGATGCGGTTCGACCCAGAGATGACAATGATGCGAAAATACGGCGGTCGGATCGCCGTTACAAGACCGGTCGACCGGTTCACCCAAGATCAAAAATCCACCCCAAATCCAAAACGAAATTTGATCCAACTTTTGATTCAACCAATGAAACTTGACCAAATTTCGAGCACACCTCCCTAATGATATTGGAGACCTATTTCTAGCAACGATCCTTCATATCCACTTCGCAGAAACAATCTCTCAAGGATTAAACAAAGAAGTGCACAAACCCTAGAAATATGAAAATCTTTGATTCAAGACTTGGGTGTGGGGATTGATGGTCTAGATGATTCTAGGAGTATTCCCACACACCAAAGCAAGACAAAATGGGTCAAGAGACCAAGTAAAAACCCTTGAATCAAGGAAGCACCAAATTCATCCAAATGAGAGAAGAACACAAAGAGGAGACAAATGATCTCTCAAGCAAGCATCACACGATTGATTGATCTCACAAGATGCTTACAAAGCCACTCCAACTAGGAGGACAAGAGCTCACCCAAGGAGCATACAATCTCTCCCTCTCTTCCTCTCCAAACCCTAACCCTAGAAAAGCAAGGGAAGAAACCAAATGAATGCCTCTAGGGTTTTCCTTCTCCCCCTTTCCTATTTATACTAGAGAGGACTAGAGTCACATTTGGGGCCCACTCACACATGGGACCCACACACTAATCTGTTGAAGCAATCGCCTGCTTCACCACGTGTAGGTTGATCGTGGTTCTCATCGACGCCAAGCCTCTCTTGTCCGAATCCCCTCGAACCTCCCGAGACTCGCACCGAGATCCGCACCGCCGATCCAACCAAATGTGATCGAACCACCCGCTCGATCCGTCTTGCCCATTCTCGCACCGCTTGAGTCACACGACCTCACCCAGATCCCCGATCGCTCGACCTCGCCTCCAAGCGTAGTCCCGATCCACTCACCGCTGACGTTGTTGACTCGCAAGCCACCGCACAAACAATAGACAAACAAGCCGCTTCCGAACAAGTTCTTCACAACTTGACCCACGTTAGTTCCGCAATGCAATATGCAACAATAAAGCATTGATAACTAAACAAGAAACACAATCAACATGCATCAATGCGAACTTGGCTAACCTCCAGTCATCACGGCCCGACCGCCCTACAAGGCCGGTCCGACCGATATCAGCCGGCGGACCGCTCCCACAACGGCGGTCGGACGGTCAAAAAGACTTAGCTAAAATCTAGCTTGAAAATCCAAACCTTCGAATTTTCAACTCAATAGAACTTTTGACCGGAGCTCCAAAATGATGGGACCACATCCAGAGACTCCTCACCGCCTCCACAACCTATTTTTGGCTAAGCTCCAAAAGCCAAACTTAGGTCAGACCAGTCCGACCGGCCACCACGGCCGGTCCGACCGACCCACTCAGGCGGTCCGACCGCCTACTCCACCGGGTCGACCGCTTGTGGTCCGACAAAGAAGAAGCAAACATCGAAAACGCGAGATTTTGCAAACCAACAAAGCCATTGCCAATTGACTCATCATCCTGGGATCGTGCACATATCCTCACGATATCCACAGAGAACACCCGGTCGACCGGCACCACGCTCTTGTTTTGACACCCGCCGGGTCCCTCGCGCTCCGCGGGTGACTTCTCGCGAGGCCAAGGTCAGTAGAAGCTTGTGCTGGGACGTCGATGGTGATCTTGGGGATGTCATTTGTGGTGGAGGTTTGGGTGGGTGAGCGGGGAATTCCAAAATCCCGTGAGCTCGTTACCTTTATATCCTTGTTTGGACCCATTTCAAATTATGACAGGTGGACATGAAAAAAATTAATTGATTTATTTTGCCATACGCTATGATATTAAAATGTTGCGGCTTATTATAAGCGTAGCTTTCTTGGACGATCCGTTACCTCCAGGGGAGCCCATCTGTCAGTCAGTTTAAACATGGCCGGCGCAAAAAATTGGGGCCCCGATCTGTCAGCCGTTGGCCGTGGTCGGGCGCGAAATTTTGGCTCCACGTACGCTTGTTTAGGATCGAGTGGAGAGGTTGCTGCCTCCATGCAGGGAATGCATGAATTGAAAAGCCATTGCACCAACTGCCACATGTACACTTTGCAGAGGAGCATGCATGCATCAATCCCTCGAGTACTCAAATCACATCAGCATTTCATGTCTTTTGGAGCATTTCTTGATCAGTCAGACGCAAGATGTCAAGATAAGATCATGGCACACCGCTAAGGTACATAGATCGTCGATTGCCAATGTTCTGGCATTTGGCAACAGCATCATCAGAAGTAGAGTTGGTGACACAAACCAATCCACTTCTGAGTAGTCAACATCACACAATTTAGATGCTTCTGTGCTGTCAAAACTCTAGAAGTACCTTTGTTAGATACAAAGCCATCAGAGATCATTCCAAATGATTTGTTCTTAAGAGTGTTTTGGATTGATTGCTTCGAGTAATCCACAGTGTTGAGGCATAAAGGAAGCTTTTTGGTGGTCCAGAACTGCAGTTTGTGTCTTTTGCGGTGGATTCACACTCACATGTTACTTCTTTTCTCTTCTGTAGGAGACGATGCACTTAGAAATTATGGAAAGGGGACCATAGCAACAGCATAGATTAATCACATGTAGTGACTTGATCCTGTTTTGTTGTTTTCTTCATTCTCTTCTATTCCTTGCAGATGGAAGAGAGGAAAGAAACTGTTCTGAATCATGTTTCAGAAGAACTGAAGGGTGCTTGTTCAGAGGCTCCTAGCTTCAGTGTTTGCATGCATGCTTACTGCAGGTACAGCGAGTGAAAGAAATGCTATCTCACTTCTAGACTCTAGCAGAGGGGACACACAAATGTTGTGCCTGTACCGATCTTGCCAGTGTCTTCTGCATGGCGTCTGCTTATCCATGTTACTCCAGTTTAGTAACACAAGAATATACATTTATTTTCATTTGTAATTCTCACTAAAAATAAATTGTAATCTATGAGTGAGCATGTCGCAAAAGAGGCAGTCAAAGAGCAACGTGCCAATGGCAGAGACAGATCAAATTGGAAGCAATCGATTGATCAGAGACGCACCACCAACCATAATTATTACCTGGTTCCATGTGTTAAGTGAATAATGTTGGACCGAAAATGCGACTAGGGGGTGAATAGAAGCACACTCACTTTTTTCATAAATAATGGATTCAACACAAATTTCACTCCAGTAGCTATGGAAGCGAAGATCAGTATATCGGTAAAACGGAAGACTAATATTGAATCTAATATAAACCCCTAAGCAATACGACAAAATCAATAAAGATTAAAGTAAATCAATGCACTGCCGGTCGGACCGCTGGCTCAATGTCGGTCTGACCGGTGGCTTTGGGTGGTCTGACCGCAGGCCTCCAGAACAGATCAAAACATCCCGATGACGAAGTTGCAAATAGATGAAACTTTTGATCTACAACTTCAAACTTGATGAAACTTGGAACACACCTTCTCTATGATGTCAGGAACCTATTTCAATCGAAGATTGTGATAATTCTTGGAAGAATAAGGATACTTTTTAGTTTGATTGAAGAGGGGTTCAAAACCAGGTCAAAACGAACATTTTATCCAAAATCTTGCTCGTGGGTGATTGATGATCAAGATGATCCTAGATAGGTTCCCACACGTCACAGCAAGCTAGATCACGAGAATTCAATCAAAAACTCGCGGATCAAAGAAAGACTCAAAATCATCAAATATAGAGAAAGAACGCAAAGAGACAAGACATGATCAAACTTTCCTTTGATTGATTGATATGATATGGGTTTACAGCCTCTCCATCAATGGAGGACAATGCTCAATCCAAGAGCACGAAAATCACATCAAACTATCAAAAACCATAGCCTCCACAAAAGCTCTCCCTAAGAAAATTAGGGTTTACAAAAATAGCAAAAGCGACGAAGCGAAGGTGCAGCCACCTCCCTCCCCTATTTATAGTGGAGGCTTAGACCTTCCAGAAGTTTGAATCAATTGGGCTCCCGTTAAGGCCTAAAACAAACGGGACACATACGTACGCATTTTAATGCACCGTCTTTAACACCTCTTGACCTAATTAGCTATACCTTGCGCCATCTTGCGCCTCGGATTAGCCAATAGGTCACCCTTGTCCATCTTGCACCACGCTTGAGTACATTGACCTCACCCGGCATCGTCGATCGTTCTGGACCTCAGCTCTCCGAGCCCAGTCCTGATCATCCTCGCCGTTGACCGTCATTGATCACCAAGCAACCTGAACAACAATAGACAAGTAAATGAATTTGGGAACAAGTTCTTCACAACTTGACCTATGTTAGTCAAAACATGCATCATGCAACATATATACCCTGAAACTCATGACTTTGACCTAACAACCGAATATCGCCGCTATGACGGGAGACGATCCAAGTGAAAACCGGTCAGACCGCCCCCAGGGCCGGTCTGACCGCCCACCCTGGCCGGTCTGACTGCCACCTATTGGCCGATCTAACCGCCACCTATTGGCCGGTCAGACCGCCAGTAAAGACTTAGCCGAATTTCCCCTCTGGAAAACTGAAATCTACTGGAATTTTTAAACCAATAGAACTTTTGACTGGAGACTCCAAAAATTATGGGACCAAGTGCAATAGAATCTCCTCTCTTGCCTACACCCTCTATTTTTGGCCCAGCTCAATCCCTCATTTTTGAAGTTGGCCGATCCGACCGCCGCTATGGCCGGTAGGAACGATCTTGGACCGATCTGACCGCCGCCCTAGCCGGTCAGACCGCCTGAGACCTAACAGTCCTAAAACTTTACCGAAAACACGTGAAACGATAAACCGTTAACGCCATTGCCAATTATCACATCATCCTAAGATCTGGAGCATATCCCCATGATATCCACATAAAAAATGACTAAAAATGCAGGTAAAATTATGAAGAAAAAATAAGTAGAAATGATATCTATTATCTAATTAAAGCACAGTCAAAAGAAACTAACACGTTCGCTCTCAAGCTATTATCTTATTAAAGCACAATCAAAAGAAGCCATCACTTTTGCTTTCAAAGGCTAGAAATTTCCACGTTAATCGGTGGAAAAAGATAAAGATTTACACCATCATATGTCATGAGTCCAGATTATAACGGTCAAGATTAAAAGAAAAAGTCCATATCAAGTACAATAAAACTTAAATTTGGAATTAAAAAAAATTAAAATCAGCAATTTGATTTCTATACGAGTTCCTAAGTACAAGAGTTCATATCAAGCACAGTAAAACAGAAATTAAAAAAACAAAAAAATTAGCAATTTGATTTTCATATGAAATCCTAAGTAAAATCCATAAATAATTATAATTCGAAATAAAAAATTAGCAGTTAGATTTGAATATGAAATCCAATAAAAAAACTTAAATTCAAAATAAAAATAAAACTAGCAATTTGATTTCGATACGAATTCCTAAGTAAAATTCTTAGAAAAATAAACAAAAATTGACCATTAGATTTGTATACAAAATCTTTTTAAAAAAAATAGAAATCAGGAATAGAAATACAATAAAATTACCAATTTAATTTTGATATGAATTCCAATAATTATAATTATGAATAAGAAGCAAACAAAAATTTGCAATTATATATGTATACGAAATCCAACCAAAAAATATATAATTTGGAATAAAAATAAAATAAAATTATCAATTTGAATATCAATACGACTTGCAATAATTATTTTTCAGAATAACAATTAAACAACAATTGGAAATTATATTTGTATAAGAAATACAACAAAAAATAAATAAAATTTAGAATAAAAAATAGCAATTTGATTTCAATACGAATTCTAAAGTAAAATCCCTAACCAATTGTAATTTGGAATGAAAATTAAAGAAAAATTAGCAATTGGATTCGAATACAAATATTAAAAAAGAACTAAAATTCAGAATAAAAATAAAAGAAAAATTGTAATTTTATTTCCATACAAATTCCATATTAAAATTCCTAAATCACTACTACACAAAACCTCATCACAGATAGTTTTTGAACCGTCTGGATTTATGTGTCTGTGATAACAGACGGTCATCACAGACGGTTTTCAAACTGTCTGTGAAAAAAGGTATCACAGACGGTTCTTATTCAGAACCGTTTTAATAGTAACTATCACAGAAGGTTTTTGTTCAGAACCGTCTGTGATAGTCTATTTTCACAAACGATTATTGTTCAGAACCGTCTGTGATAGTTTTTTCTATTGCAAAAAAATTGGATTTTGAATGTTTCATAGTTGGTACCATCACAGTTTATGTGAGCTTTCAATATTTAGAGACTCTTGAAAATACATGAAAAAATATCACTCCCATACATACAAAAACCTTCTTGACCTCCCCCTTGCGGCCCGTGAGTACCCCGATGCTGCCCATCTTGACCATGGCGTCGGCGAAGAGGGTGCTGAGGAGGCCCGAGTAGGAGTCAACGACGTCGACGGTGGAGGTGTCGTTGTAAAGCATGGCGTCAGAGGCGATGACGGCGAAACCATTACGGATGTGAGCCGCTGCACCCATTTACCATTTACATACGTGCACCCATAGGTTAGCTACGATGATCGATTGAGTCCTCGAGGAAGAAGAAGTTTGTTTGCTTAGAGCTGAGGAGCATGACGTACTTATCGTCGAGGCCTGCGGCGGCAAACTTGGACCAGAGCACGTCGACGGAGACGAAGTCCAGCAGCACGTCGGCGTCCCGTAGGTTCGACACCCCCCAGCACATCCCGCCTCGACTCGGCTATTATTTATAAGGACAGCGTCAAAATATTTTGCCTCCCGCGCACGCGTTCAAAATTTTTCAAACTCTCGCGCTGCGAATCACAGACAGTTTCATACAAAAACCGTCTATGATGACATATCACAGACGGTTCGTATCATGAACTGTCTGTGATAAGCATCTCATCATAGACAATTCTTAAGAAAAACCATCTATGATAAGTATCTCATCACAGACAATTTGTATTAAGAATCGTCTGTGATTTTAGATTTTACCATGGCTTGGAATTTTCCTTACTTCTTTACTATAGCTTGGAAGTAAGGAAAATTCCAAGCCATGGTAAAATCTAAAATCACAGACGGTTCTTAATACAAACCGTCTGTGATGAGATACTTATCACAGAAGGTTCTTCTTAAGAACTGTCTGTGATGAGATGCTTATCACAGACAATTATATTTAGAAACCGTCCGTGATAGGTCCATATCATAGACGGTTCCAAGAGAACCGCCTGTGATTATTTTATCACATAAGGTTCCAAAGTAACCGTCTGTGATAAGACGTCTTCTATAGCCTATTTTGTAGTAGTGAATAACACCATAGAGTCAAAAGAAGTTATCACGTCCGCTCTCAAGGGGTAGAATTCCCACGTTAATTTGTGAAAAAAGAGAAAGATCTACATTGTCGATCGTGGTGGGTCTAGATTAAAAGAACGAGTCCATATCATGTACAATAAAACTAAACTTCAGAATAAAAATATAATGAAATCAACAATTTGATTTCCATACGAGTTCTAAAGTAAAAGAGTCTATTTCAAGTGCAATAAAACTAAAATTCTGAATAAAATAAAATTAACAATTTGATTTCCATACGAATTCCTAAGTAAAATCCCTAAGTAAGTATAATTCAGAATAATAAATAAATAAAAACTGGCAATTAGATTTGTATACGAAATGCAACAAAAAACTAAAATTCAGAATAAAAATAAAATAAATTTAGCAATTTGATTTAGATACGAATTCTAATAAATATAATTAGGAATAAATTTATTTAAAAAAATGGAAATTATATTTTCATACGAAATCCAAAAAAAACCAAAATTCTAAGTGAAAATAAAATAAAATTGGCAAGTTGAATTCGATACGAATTCCAAAGTAAAATCCCTAAATAACTATAATTCGGAGTAAAAATTAAATAAAAAAAAAATTAGCAATTAGATTTGAATACCAATTTCAAGAAAAAAGAATTGAAATTTGGAGTATAAAATAGAATAAACTTTCCAATTTGATTTCCATACGAATTCCAAAATAAAAACCCTAAATAACTATAATTTGGAATAAATTAAATAAATTTAGCATTTTTATTTTTCTACGAACTCAAGTAAAAATAATTGAAATGTTAAATAAAAATAAAAGTTATAATGAGGATGACACAAATGTTGTTGGAGGAGACACAAAAGAAGCCGCTACGTTCGCTCTCAATATCATGTGTTTGAATTGTTGCTTTTATATAGAAAAAAATAAAAAATAACTAAAATTTTGAATAAAGAATTCAAGTTATAACGAGGATAGTATGAATGATGTCAAAGGAGATCACGAAAGAGTGCAATAGCATAGATCTGTCCTGCAAGAAGATATTGACCCATGGGGAAGCGAAGAGCTGAGGTGCTGACGATGGAGATAAGGATAATATCGTGCTGCTCATCTTAGCCGTTCAACGAGGATAATGTTGTGCTCCTCGCCGGAGCCATTGAAAAGAAACCCAGTGTTGATGGGCCGCGATGACAAGTGGTGAGCGTCAGTATTATTGAAGAAGTTTGTAGCCAAAGAAGCTCGATGATGAGGAAGCCTTAGTAGAGAGGAGATGGAGTTTTGTATTGAAGACGAGCTATGGAAAATATGGTGCCATTGGGTAGCTAGGAGCATGTCATCACTGGTGAGGGGCACGTCGTTGTCGGCGATGGTGGAAAGATTCTATATTGTTAGACAACAACTAAAACAAACATGCTGACATCAGTGAAGATGGGAGGTCGCCGTGGTTAGTGAGGAAGTCACAACGTTGAGTTGGCCGACATGAGAGAAGATGTGTCGGACCCGGATTTTCTAATCCCGAATCCTCTACGAATACACTGTGCTATTCCCTGGATCAGTAGATAGCACTCACAGATACATCACTGAATCATTTCATACATGGCTTAAAACCATACCATTCATTAATTTAACACATCAGAGTTTACATAGACCGCATCGGGTCTAGTTTTACAATAAGGGCCGAACAGGCTAAATGATTACATCACAAAAGTAGCGGAAGCGACAACGGAAGCAAAAAGGGTGAGGGCACATCTCTCCATAGGTAAGCGACTGGGGAAACCTGTGTACCTCCGATATTACCCGAAAACTCAGATAATATAGGATGCACCTAGGTACCAGCGGAGTCAGCTAGACTGGGGCGAGACTAGAACAACTAAGGACTAAACTACGCTTCAAGAACTCCTGGGTCTTCAGACATCTGATTCCACATAGTAGTCGTAATCTCCAAAATTTCCTGCTTCTGAGGGTTTGGGGGAGAGAGCGAGAATGAGCACAACTACCGTGCTCGTGAGCTAACACACAGAATGCAATAGTATACATGCAAAGCTTAATAAGGATGGCTCAGGTTCTTTTATTTGCTAAAGCATCATTTTCAATTATCATAATTACAAAGTCCTATGACTTAGCATTTTAAACAGATTGCATTTTCATTAAAGAGAGTAAGTGCAATATTAAATAACAGCGAAGGTTAGCTCCACCTTATGCTTAATTTTGATAACGGTTACGTCCACCGATTATCAGCACTGGGTAAGGCTACCCAGGAAAAATCCAAAACAAGGGCTAGATGAGCCCAACACATTTCCATTTCCACCCACAAAGATTTTTGAAATAGAACTAACTCAGGTTAAGTTCCCATGTCTGCCTTTGACTGTAGGCGCTACTGCTTAAAGCAGCTTTAGACTCAGAGAGGTTGTACACTGTACCCACAAGAGATAATCATACTCGTTACTCCACATGATTCCTTAGTCATGTAGTTGAGCGATCGTCACAGTAACGTTTCAAACTACCTTGCCCCTTCCGTCATCTCACCCCTATGACCAATTCCATAAGTTGTGCGGGATGCTTACCACAATGACTAGCGCAGCTGTCCTCGGCCACAGCGATTAGCGTAGCTGATAACTTCACCGTTTTTGGTGTCCCATTCAAGCTAGCATACGTCCTGCCGCTTGCACACTTCTAAACACCAGTTGTGGGATGACATTCAGGGTACAAAAATTTTACTAAGCCAAGTTGCAATTTGCAGACTTGCGGTTGTACTTGTTTTACACAGGAGGTCATGACAAGATTAAGTCCTTAATTCATCTGGACGATTCATACCACATACCAACCATTCTCGTGCTACGTCCGCACCCACCACTCTTTCCATCCGTCCAGATGTGGTACTAGCAAGTTGTTTAGGGTTTTGGGGAGGAAAACCAATTAACGCAACACACCAGTCATCTACATCCAATGACTGCCCAAAACCATTTTTCTCATGATTAAAGGATGATGAGCGGGATATTTATTGTCCCGGTACTTAAGCAAGACTAGCATGTCGCTTAAGTACAACCTAGGCTAGTATTTACCATATATTTACTAGGGTGACAAAGAATACTGGATTCAATTTATCAAAGGAGGGCTTAAAGTAATTAATCAGCAAATGGGTATTTAACTACCTTAAACTTTAACATATCATTGATTACAAAATTAAAACATGCAACTTTGCTATTTTAAATAAACATAGTTTACATAAAATGTAGGTTCAGAATGATCAAAGTATTGACTTGCCTGGGTCAGATTATCGCGGCCTTGATCTTACTCAGGGCCTTCTCTGCCAGGGGTATTGAATTACAGGTCTGCGTCTTTATCCGAATCTTGATCCTGCTTGAGTCGCTGCTTCTTCTGGACTCCGATTTCTAATTACGCGATACAAGCAAGAACAACAAATAAATCCAAAGAACTTTCAAAAGACCAAATATAAACAAAGCACTTTAAATAAGTTTTGCGATGAACGAGCTGAACAGACAAGATTCAGCGAGGCGGGGATGTTTGACAAGGTCAAACGATTAGCTGAGTACACGAGACAAGTGCGGAGATACTCTGTCGAGGGAAACAAGGGTGAAACGAAGTCGAAGAACTTCCGCAGGGATACACCACTTCGGATGCCGCTGATCGGGCAAGATTAGGATACACGATAATTTTTGCCGGGCTTTTAACAAGATCGTAAAATATTTTATTAAAGACGACTTTTGAACGGGGATAAAAGGATGGGATAAACAATATTTGGACCGATGAATACAGGATAGGACTACAAGATTAATATACCGGTTTTCAAGGTAAGCTGTCGAGATTAACCTGTTAATCCCGAATAGCCCTCCAAAATATTTTTGAGAAAATGCAAGTTTATTTTAAAGCATTTTACACAACGCAGGAAATTTGGATAAATCTGTTTTAACAAAAATGACGTGATTGCGGAGACGATTACGAAGCTCATTTGCATAATTTTGATTTCCTGAGATTTTGCAAATTACGCTCTTAATCGATAGCTCTCAACTAAAATCGAAATGGACAATTCTACTAGTACTTGTCAATCGACGAGTTAACCACTAATAACGGTTAATCGATTCATCGCAAGTCATAGCACAATCACGGAGAACAATTATTTTGGAAATATTTTCGCCAAAATGGAAAGCTACTAGTCGCTCGAATAATACAAAATGATACATACACAATCGCCATACAAATTCTCTTTATACAACTTTTCAATACACAAAACATTCTATCCAAAAACTAAACTACTGCTCCACGACTACCCTGCACAACATTCACAAAATATTCGCAATACAAAAGCAATACACACAACTTCAATACACCGATTTTCAAAAGCCAAACTTCACAAAGATTCAATTGCATACACAAATATTCATATACCGACAAGTCATTCCAATTGCATACACAATCTCAATTCAAAATACAAACAACAATTTCCAACCAACACCCTGCCAACCATCACCAATGACATTGAACGTCACTGCTACTGATCAACTGATGCCACTCTGTTTCTCTGCTGAGGAGGGCCACTGGCCAGAGAGAGACAGAGAGAGAGGGAGAGAGAGACAGAGAGACAGAGAGAGAGAGAGCTGGCCGGTTGGACCGGTGAAGGAGGTCGGTCGGACCGGGGAGGGGAAGAAAGATTGAAGGGGGACAGGCGGCGTCAGCGGCGGCGGCTGCCGCCGCAATGGCGTCGGGCCGAGATACCGAGGAGGCGGCGCGCGCGCCGAGACGGCACCGGAGGGAGGAGAGACGGCGGTGGTGAGAGCGCACGGAGCAGAGCGCAGCGCGGCGCAACGGTGACCGGAGGGAGGAGAGGGAGGGGAGGTGCGCAGCACAGGATGGCACGTGGAGGCTCACCGCGGGTCGGCCGAGGTGGGGTGCTTGAGGAGGCGGCCGGCGCCGGAGGCGAGGCGGTGCAGAGGAGGCGCCGGGGCGGAGGTCCTTAGCGGCTGGAGCTTGCCGCTGGTGAGGAAGACGAGGCGTCGCCACGGCGCCCAAGCGCGGGCGATCGGCGGGGCGCGAGGGTCGAACGGCGACGAGGGCGACCGGCGGTCGGGCGGCGACACCGAGAAGGGGGATGCGAAGAGGGAAGAAGAAAGGCGGCTCGGCCCTTTATGGCCGGGAGAGAGGGGAAGGTGGAAAAAGCCGACGGCGGCGGCGGCGGATGGGGAGGAGACAAGGCTGCGCGGCGCGGGTGTCGACGGCAGCGCGGTCGAGTCGGGTGGGCGAGCCGAGCCGCGCAGCAGAGGGCGGCGAGCGGCGGCGGCGGAGGGGGACCGAGCGCCCGAGGCGAGCGAGAGAGCAGAGGGGGGGTCCGAGTGGAGGAGCCGTGAGAGATTCTGAAAAATCAGCTCCAAAAATTCTACCAACTCTAGAGATTCCAAACACAAGCTCACCAGTAGAATCAAGCACACGACAAGCATTTTTCTTAAAAACCGCCTCATAGCCATCATCAAGAAGTCGAGAAACAGAAGGAGATTATACCTAAGCTTATCCACAAGAGCGACATCCTTTAGAATGAATTTGTTGTTCACCCTAATTGATCCTGTTCCTTCAATTCGCCCTTGTGTATCATCTCCAAAGGTGATGAAGTCATCACCTGTTGCTCGCGTGAAAGAGGTGAACCATTTTGAGTTCCCGGTCATGTGGCGTGAACATCCGAGTCAACGAACCACGTGTTCTTCCCTTTCCGCGATAATCCCGAAAATCAAGGAACAAAAGAACGATGTGTCTCAATCTCAAGTTAGATAAACATGATTTAGGAATCCATCTTCGAGACACACGCTCGCAAGGAGTATACAAACCGAAGTACTATCCTTGATTTCATCTAACATTCGGTTATGAGCAATGTTTAAATTAAAATGAGACTTGAATCTGTCCATGGGCGGTCGACGTTAATTGGTGGCGGTCGACCCGTGACCAAAACGGTCGACCGGTGACTACCAATGATCGACCGCCATCGATAAATATTAGAATTAGGATATCTAGAAACATAATGATTTGCATGAGACAAAAATCCTAATCCAGGTTTATTCTTTTCAGTGTTACCATGTCTCACAGAGGCTCTAGGTTGCATGAATGAAATTTTATCAAAAATTTTTCTATCATTTTTCAACCTACGCCAACAGAATTCAATCAAATGCCCACCTTTCTTGCAATAAGTGCAATGGTACTTGGTACCACTAGAAGAAGCACCATTTGAATTAATACAAGGTTGAGCAAAACTGCAGATTTAAAAGATGTTTTTGCAAAGTTGGGTTTTGAATTCAATTAAACCTTTTTCCAAGACTTGAATGACTTTTGGGTTTGAATTGTCTTGAAAAGAATTGAATCCTAAACCTTGCTTCTTATAAGGAGTTTTAGACTTGTCAAGAATCATGTTTAATTGTTTCTTACCTTTAGAAAATTTCTCTAATGTATCATGAAGGTAAGCATTTTCTTTTCTCAAGTTAACACAAGCATCACAAGTTTTATTCATAGATTTCTCCTTATACGAAGCAATTTCAAGCTTAAGAGCGGAACAAGAAGCACAAGTAGTATTTTCAATATTGTCCTTAAGCTTAGCATATTTGACTCTAGCAGCTTCTAAGATATCTTTGATTTCACATTCCTTTTCTAAACATGAAGTGCAAGGGCTAGAATCAAATACATCAAAAGCAATCAATTTACTAGATTCTAAACATTTTTCACAAGGAGCACTTTTAATTTCATTTAGTTCAGATCTAGCATTCTCAAGTTGTTGTACGAAAATATTATGAGCGGTTTGTAACTTAGTAATTTAAGAGTGCATAGCATGACAAGATAAACATTCATCAGATTCAAGAGTCTTAGCATTTTTAAGCTCTACTTTCATTTTGTTAATCTTTGACTCTAATTTCTTATTTTTTGTCATAACAAATTCTAGCGCTTCATCTTGACTAAGCAATTGCTCAACTATAGAATCATATTTAGCAGAAAGCTCATCATAAGAAAAAGATACCTCATCATCATCAATGTCGCTTGTCACCATGAAGCACATGCCGCTGAAGTCTTTGGCCTTCCCTTTCTTTTGCCTTGAGGATCTCCTCCTCCTTGTCCTCCTCACTCCCAAAGATCCACATCGCTCAAGGATTGATCCTCAAAAGCGGCAAGGACCCTGAGCGACCTTCACAAGCTTATTAGCCTCATACCTTGATTTGTTGAAAGGAGGCTTCTTCCAAGCTGGCTTTCCTTCCTTATGATTGCTCTTACCTTTCAGCTTGGGGCAATTTGCCCGGATATGATTGAGCTCACCACATTCATAGCATGTCACCGGACCACCTCTCTTTTTGTTTCTCACATTATTGTAGGCCCGTGAATTTTTTAGCTAGAAGAGCTAACTCGCTTTGAGAATACTTTCAAGCTCCTCTTCATGAATAGCAGATAAACAAGCAAATGAAAATCCAGAAGAAGATTCAAAAGAGTCATCAAAAGACTTTTTAAGAGGATCTGCTACCAAAGCTAAATTATCTTTCTTGGGATGATCAACTCTTTTAATTTCATGAGTCTTGAGTTTACTATAAAGCAATTCTAAAGTAAGACTTGAAAGATCAACATTTTCTTCTATAGCAAGAGCCTTCATCTCCCACTCCTTGGTGTTGATTGCGGCCAAGAGATGGGTGGCATTTTCAGATTGAGAATATTCAATATCAACACTTTCATTTGATTAATTACTTTATTAAAGCGATGAAAATGTCATCGATGCTCTCTCCGGGACGCATCTCGAATTTATTGTATTCACGCTTGTAAACATTTACGCACCTTTTGATTTGGGACGAACCCTCATGATATGTTTCGAGAGTGTTCCAAATTTCATGCTTGCTTGAAAGATTACAAATTCGATCATATTCTTGTCTACCAAGTGCACCATATAAAAGATTCTTAGCCTTATTGTTGTTAGCCAAAAGAATTACAGAAGCAGGTGTAGCAATTTCAGGAATAACCAGCGGGGCTCTAACAACATCCCAAACAGGGATGGCAATTGTGCCCGATTACCCGCGTGCCCGCGGGCGAATACCCTAATGGAGGCGGGTATGGGCGTCTTTCTTTGCCCACGGGTATGAAAACGGGCACAATTCCTTACCCATCGGGTAAACGGGTATGGGCATGGGTAAGCTCCACCGTGCACTTCGCTTCGCCTCGACACCGTAATCTACCCACATGTGTAAGAAACTATGTCAATTTGTATTTGTATTTTATTTTGTTAAACTTGATTAGTTGTCTTGTCGAACATGATATGTGAATTGTGATGAACTTTATTAGTTGTTGAATGTATGATGCACCATTGATGTGTGAATTATGATGAACTTGATGTATGCATTGCTCATGGGTAACGAGCATGTATGCGGGCGATGGGTACCCACGGGCGGCGATGCATTATTCGCGGTAACGGTACGCCACGCGGCGACGGTACCATGGGCGACGGTATGGGCAAGGTTTTTCGCCGTCGTCCTTCGCGGTATACCTGGGGAATTGGGTCGCGGCACGGGTATAGGTGAGCACTACCCGTACCCGCCGCGCCCGATTGCCATCCCTAATCCCAAATAGCTTGTCCCTCGCTCTCAAGAAAGACGCGCATACGATTCTTCCAATAGGCATAGTCGTGCCCATCGAAGATATGCGGTTTAGTAGAAAACTTATCCATCGTCAAAGTTCAGTGACCGGTTAAGATCAAGATTGAACTAACCAGCTCGATACCACTTGTTGGACCGTAACGGCGACTAGAGGGGGTGAATAGGAGCACGCCACTTTTTCACAAATTATGAACTCAATACAATTTCACTCCAAAGAGCTATTAGAAAGCTATGAAGATCAATATACCAAGACAATGGAAGACTAGTATTGAATCCAATTAAACCCTAAGCAATGCTACAAAATCAACTAAGATTGTAAAGACTCACGGACGGGCGGTCGATCATTGACCCAATCGGTCGGACCGATTGCGGGCGGTCCGACCGGCGTTAGTTGGCGGTCGGACCGCTCAAAATCGGTCGACCGGTGATGACGGCGATCGACCGGCCGACTCGTAACCGATCCGCAATAAAAATCACCCCGATGACGAAGTTGCAATTAGGTAAAATTTTTGATTCTCAACTCTAATCTTTATGAAACTTTGCACACACCTTCTATATGCTATTGAGGACCTATTCCAATCGAATATTATGATAATTCTTGGAACGATCTTGAGCAATTGCCAATTGATTAACGAAGGTCTAAAACCGCAAGAACGAAAACTTGATCCTAAAGCTTGTTCGTGAGGGATTGATGATCAAGATGATGCTAGATAGATTCACACATATCACAGCAAGCTAATTCACGTGAAAGAATCAATCACAAACTCGCGGATCAAGGAAAGCCCTAAAAACACGAAATTGAAAGCAAGAACGAAAAGAGACTTATCTCAAGCAAACCTTGCATAGATTGATTTCGTGATTGTTGCTGGATTACATCCACACCATCATGGATCAGTGGACAATCAAAGATCACGAAATTCACCACAAACCATCAAGAGCCCTTGCCTCCACCTCAACTCCCCTAAAGACAATTAGGGTTTTGAAACATCAAAAAGGCGAGTGAGAGAGAGGTGCAGCCACCATCTCCTCCTATTTATAGTGGAGGCCTAAAACTCTTAGGGTTTGACTCTCTTGGGCTCCCGTTAAGGCCCACTAACAAACGGGTCACACACGCACGCTTCGCAAAGCGCCGTCTTTAACCTTTTGACCTAAACCGCTTCACCATGCGTCATGGATTTGCCAATAGGTCACCATTGTCCATCTTGTGTCACACTTGAGTCGCTGACCTCACCGCATCGCCAATCGCTCGACCTCAACTCTCCGAGTCTAGTCCCGATCCTCCTCGCCGTTGACCGTCGTTGACCACCAAGCAACCTGCACAACCACAGACATGCAAACACGAATTCGGGAACAAGTTCTTCACAACTTGACCCATGTTAGTCAAAACATGCATCATGCAAATCATATGCCACAATACCAATGACTTTGACCTAACAAAACAACATCGCCACGGTTGGCCGACGTTCAAGTAGAAACCGGTCCGACCGCTCCAGTGAGCGGTCGGACGCTTCCTTGGCCGGTCGGACCGCTCCACGTGAGCGGTCGGACCGCCTTGGGACTTAGCCAAATTCAACCTCCCAAATTCAAACCTTCGAAAATTAAAACGAATAGAACTTCTTCTTGAGACTCCAAAATTATGAGACCAAGTGCATAGGGATCCTCACTTGCCTACAACACCTATTTTTGGCCCACTGTTTTGAACACTTTTAGGTCACCGCGGTCCGATCGCCCACAAGGCCGGTCCGACCGATTTGGGACCGGACGGATCATTGCAAGGACCGGTCGGACCGCCTCGTCGTAATACACAGTAGCTTTGTCGAAAACACGTGAAACTACAAACCGTAAACGCCATTGCCAATTGTCACATCATCCTAAGATCTGGGACATATCCCCATGAAATCCACAATCTCCCCCTTGATGAACACATTGGCAATTATCCAGAAAATGTAAGTAAGAGGTTTGAAAACGAGTTTACTCGCAGTTTTCGCACAAAGGCACAACTTGGTCCATAAGCAAGAAAAAGCAATGTAAATGACCAAGCTGGCATCAGAATAATATAGGCATGTGAGACAAGGCAAAAGTAAGCATAAAACCTTTGATTTCCAGAAAAGGGTCAAAATTCTCACATAAGGTCCATATGAAAGAACAATTGTTCAATTGACCTATGATCATTGTGAGGATAAAAGAATGCAATTCAAGTTCATAATATACAATAAGACAATAAGAATGCAACTCAAGAACTCCCCCTCACTATGATCCTCAATTTTTCAAATTTTCGCTCCCTTTGTACAAACTTCTCCCCAACAAAGAAATATATTCTCATTAACACATCTTCTCTTCTCATTTAACACATCTTCTCCCCCTTTGACAATGGATTCATCAAGGAATCACGCCTTCCTCTCATCCAGAGATAACAAATAGAAAATAAAGGAAGAAGCAGAAACAAGAGAAGCAAAGAGAGGAATATGCATGAAGTGCAATGGAGTGGCTTCAATTTTTGTATTTTTCAATTTTTGATTACAAGAAGCTTTGGAGATTACCCAAAAGAACAAGCTAGTATCTCTAATATTGCACAAACAAAGATATCAAGCCCGACAAATACTAGCAAGATCATGGTAAGACATATATATCAAAGCTAAGCACAAAGGCTCAAAAGTAAAGCAATAGATTTGATCAATTTAAGCAACGCTTCAAATTCAAAGAAGTTCATCAACAGGATCCTAAAGTGAAATTGGCCATGTCAAAATGTCAAAGTGAGATCAAAAATCTAACAAAGACCACATTAAGAGTCAATCAAGTCCCGTATTGAATCATTTTGCTCAATATTTTGTAAACGCCCATTTGTCAACATTTTTCTCATTTGCATTGAATATTGAAGTTGACTAATGATCTAACTTAGTGACAAGATTCTGGACTAGGAGCCATCCACAAACTCATCCTAAGCTTCGACCAAAAGTTGATTAAAGGTATATCTTAGTAAAGAAGATCCTGGACTAGGAGCCATCCACAAACTCTTTCTAAGCTTCTACCGGGGCGACAAATCTTGAGGTTCATGTCATTTCTGACAAGCAGTCCCTATGAGATCGTCTAGTTCATCAAACTATCTCCAAGTTCATATCATTTGACAAGCAGTCTCGTAAGAATAGTTTGGCACAATTTAAGCATAAGACAATCTTGATTTTCATTTTTCACAAGAGCAGTTTTAGAATCTCAAGAGCACAAAAGCTCAAGTAATGGTCAATTTTAGATCAAAGAGCTAACAAAGTAATTCTGACAGGGCCAATGTCACAAGAGGAGCACTAATTACGCAACTCGCTAAAACATCCACAAATTGCAATTTCTTAGTTTGAGTTGTTTAAAAAAATTCTAGCTCATATAGCAAAGACTTAGCTACACATGTAAAAGCATGATAATTCTAGCAAGTCAAAGAACTAGACATGACATTGAGCAAGAATTGAAATACAAAAGCTCTAAAGGGTAATAGGCAAAGCTTCATCAATTTTTAAAATAAGGTAAAATCTTATATTACAATGCATCTTTTGGATTTTTCATACCATTTGTTGTAACCACTTGTTGGAGTTTTCATATGAATGCAATATGACACAATGAGATGTAATTAAAAAGCCTAAAAACCTAAAAAGTTCAAAAGATCACTAAGTTCGGAAAAGAACAATAAAAGATCAAAAGAACAAGGAAAGATAAGAAAAAATCAAACTCCCCTCAAACCAACCCATAAGGATAAATTACCCTAACTCGCTTCTTAAGGAGGAAAATCTGGTTTGATCTAAAGGCTTGGTAAGAATATCGCCAATTAAGCTTGGACTCTCGAAGTGCATCACAATATCACCTTTTTCAACATGATCTTTAAGGAAGTGAAAGCGAATGTCTATGTGTTTAGTCCTAGAATGTTGCAATCGGGTTTTAGCAATATTAATAGCGTAAGTGTTATCACGTAAAAGAGGAACACTAGCAAAGTTTAACCCATAATCTTTCAAAGTGGACGTCATCCACAAAATCAGCTCTGACAACTAGCGTGACTACATACTCCGCTTCAAAGATGGATTGTGCAATGTAAAACCGCTTCCTAGAAGACCAAGATACAAGAGAAGTGCCTATGAAGTGACAGTGCACGAGGTACTCTTCCTATCTAACCGACACCCGCAAAATCGAATCAAAAACCTCTAATGGACAAAGTCAAGAGCAGGAATACCAAATGCCATATAAGAGGGTAGAGTGTAAATACCGAATATGCGCTTAACGGCTTGGCGATGGGAAGTTCTCGAGACGCTGAAATCTTGCACAAAGGCATACCGTGAAGTGAATGTCCGGTCTCGAGGCCACAAATACGAAGGGAGCCGATCATGTCATGCGGTACTCGCGTTGATCCACGACTTCTCCTTCCTCGTCTGGATCCAAAACAGTCGAAGTTGCCATGGGAGTGGAAATTGGCTTGCAGTCACCCATGTTGAAGCGTTTGAGTAGATCTTTAGTGTACTTCGTCTGATGGATGAAAGTTCCTTCCTTGCATTGCTTGATTTGAAGTCCCAAAAAGTAATTAAGCTCTCCCATCATACTCATCTCAAATTCCCTGGACATAGTGTCAGAAAAGCTGAAAACAAGAGCATTAGAGGAACCACCAAAAATAATATCATCCACGTAAATTTGAGCATGCAGGAAGTCATTGTCACGTCTAAGAATAAATAGAGTTTTATCCACTTTACCCATCTCAAAATTATTTTTAAGCAAGAAGGTCTTAAGTCTATCATACTAGGCTCTAGGGGCTTGTTTAAGACCATATAATGCTTTAGATAGCTTGAAAACATGATTTGGATATTTAGGATCCTCAAAACCAGGGGGTTGCTTAACATACACTTCCTCATCTATGAAACTATTTAAAAAGGCACTTTTAACATCCATCTGATATAATTTAAAACCTTTTGATGCAAAAATGCAAGCGAGAATGCGAATGGCTTCTAGTCTAGCAACAGGAGCAAATGTCTCATCAAAATCTAACCCCTCAACTTGGTGAAACCCCGAGCTACCAATCGCCTTATTTCTAACCACGAACCATCCTCACCTTGTTTATTATTAAACACCCAACAGGTTCCTATAACATTATGACCACTAGGAGGTTCTACTAGGTTCCAAACTTTGTTTCTTTCAAAATTCTCTAACTCCTCATGCATGGTATTTACCCAACTAGAATCGATAAAGCATGTGATATATCGCGGGGTTCAAAAGAAGCAACAAAAGCCGAATGAGAGTAGAGATTTGGATCATTATACCGAGCGAGTGACTCGCTCATGTAGATTACCTATTATCTGCTCCGAGGATCTTTGTCTCTGAATGCGAAGTGGGCGCCGGGTGAGATACTGCTTTCTTCGACCTCCGCAGTATCTGCGATGATGATGATGCAACAGAGCCTCAATCAAGGTGAAGTAGACGTGGCGAGTTCTTGTATCGAATGGGCGCCAAAGAGCAACAGATGAAGGAATGATATTAGCCGTCCTCATCTTCCTCCACAAAAATGCTCTCTCACACTGTAAATCATCTCAGAGCAATAGATCTAGCTCGTGGCTAGTCTCATCAAAAGTGACATTACAAGTCTCTGAATAATGTTAGTCTCGAGATTAAAACCCGAAAACCCTCGAATGAGCAGGGATAACCTGAAATAACCCATCAAAAGTTCTTGATTCAAATTTATCTAAGTTGCTGTCTTAAGAATAAAACATTTTGATCCAAAACTCAAAATGCGAAATGAGGGTTTTCTACCAAAACGAAGCTCATAAGGAGTCTTGCCTAAAGAAGGTCTCAAAAAGACACGATTTGCAATATGGCAAGCAGTAGCAATAGCTTCGGCCCAAAATCTTCTCGGTGTGCTATACTCATCTAGCATCGTCCTAGCCATTTCGACCAAGGTCCTATTCTTCCTTTCCACCACGCCATTTTGTTGAGGGACGTGTGGAGGAGAAGCGATGCTCAATACCACGCCGGCACAAAAAGAAGCAAAAGAAGCATTTTTGAACTCCGTGCCATTATCACTGCGAATCGCTCTCAAAGCACCAGGAAGCTCAGAAGCCAAACGAAGAACAAGGTCATGAAAATAACCAAAAGCTTCATCCTTTGAAGTAAGAAAGAACACCCAAGTATATCTAGAAAGATCATCGACTATGACAAGAATATACCATTTTCCACCGATCGATCGGACTCTAGCAGACCAACAAGATCCATATGAAGTAACTGTCCCGTCCGTCAAGAATAACCATAGTCACAGAAGGGTGTGAGGCGGCAACTTGTTTGCCATGCCTACAAGGCGCACATCTGACATCTTTGATGACTTTGTGCTTAGGCAAACCTCTCATGAGATCAAGGTTGCTAACTCGTGTCGATGATCAAAACCAATGTGCCCCAAACGTCGATGCCAAAGCCGTAAATCAAGAAGATGTAAGCAAACATTTAAGAGATCCAAAGAAGAGATTCGAAAAATCACTCCAAAAATTCTACCAACTCTAGAGATTCCAAACACAAGCTCACCAAGAGAATCAAGCACACGACAAGCATTTTTCTTAAAACCGTCTCATAGCCATCATCAAGAAGTGAGAAACGAAGGAGATTATACCTAAGCTTATCCACAAGAGCGACATCCTTTAGAATGAATTTGTTGTTCACCCTAATTGATCCTGTTCCTTCAATTCGCCCTTGTGTATCATCTCCAAAGGTGATGAAGTCATCACCGTTGCTCGCGTGAAAGAGGTGAACCATTTTGAGTTCCGGTCATGTGGCGTGAACATCCGAGTCAACGAACCACGTGTTCTTCCCTTTCCGCGATAATCCACGAAAATCAAGGAACAAAAGAACGATGTGTCTCAATCTCAAGTTAGATAAACATGATTTAGGAATCGATCTTCGAGACACACGCCTAAAGGAGTATACAAACCGAAGTACTATCCTTGATTTCATCTAACATTCGGTTATGAGCAATGTTTAAATTAAAATGAGACTTGAACTGTCCATGTGTAATATCCCGGCCTGCTCGTAGCGTGGCCCATGTGGCCCATGAGGAGTTGTGTGGTGGGATTAGTCCCACATTGCTTGTCTCAAGTGAGTTGTAGTTGTATATAATGCTGTTGGATCCAAACGTAGCACCTCCGGGTTAACCCTTTTACACGGCGAGGACGAAAGTGTAAGTGAGGTGTTATGTGTAGGCGGTCCGCCCACGGTGGTGGGCATTGAGCCGAATTTGGGTCGAGGTGTTACGATGGTATCGAGCATCAACCTTATTTGCAGGCGCGTGCGGGAGAGGAGCGGGCATATGGCGCATGGCACATGTGGGCCCGAGTGGACACATGGCATGGCATATGTGCCGAAACCTTTGGACGCACGGACGTGTCCGAGGGGTGGTTACAGGCATTTGCAGCGTATGCGGTATATCTTTGAGGGCGTCGACCCTTAAGGGGTGAATGTAATACCCCTACTGCTCGTAGCGTGGCCCATGTGGCCCATGAGGAGTTGTGTGGTGGGATTAGTCCCACATTGCTTGTCTCAAGTGAGTTGTAGTTGTATATAATGCTGTTGGATCCAAACGTAGCACCTCGGGTTAACCCTTTTACACGGCTAGGGCGAAAGTGTAAGTGAGGTGTTATGTGTAGGCGGTCCGCCCACGGTGGGTGGGCATTGAGCCGAATTTGGGTCGGTGTTACACCATGGGCGGTCGGCCGTTGTTGGTGGCAAGGTCGATCGGCGACCAAAACGGTCGAGACCGGTGACCACTGGTCGGCCGATCGCCATCGATAAATATTAGAATTAGGATATCTAGAAACATAATGATTTGCATGAGAGAAAAATCCTAATCCAGGTTTATTCTTTTCAGTGTTACCATGTCTCACAGAGGCTCTAGGTTGCATGAATGAAATTTTATCAAAATTTTCCTATCATTTTCAACCTCGCCAATGAAATTCAATCAAATGCCCACCTTTCTTGCAATAAGTGCAATGGTACTTGGTACCACTAGAAGAAGCACCATTTGAATTAATACAAGGTTGAGCAAAACCTGCAGATTTAAAAGATGTTTTTGCAGGTTGGGTTTTGAATTCAATTAAACCTTTTTCCAAGACTTGAATGACTTTTGGGTTTGAATTGTCTTGAAAAGAATTGAATCCTAAACCTTGCTTCTTATAAGGAGTTTTAGACTTGTCAAGAATCATGTTTAATTGTTTCTTACCTTTAGAAAATTTCTCTAATGTATCATGAAGGTAAGCATTTTCTTTTCTCAAGTTAACACAAGCATCACAAGTTTTATTCATAGATTTCTCCTTATACGAAGCAATTTCAAGCTTAAGAGCGGAACAAGAAGCACAAGTAGTATTTTCAATATTGTCCTTAAGCTTAGCATATTTGACTCTAGCAGCTTCTAAGATATCTTTGATTTCACGTTCCTTATCTAAACATGAAGTGCAAGGGCTAGAATCAAATACATCAAAAGCAATCAATTTACTAGATTCTAAACATTTTTCACAAGGAGCACTTTTAATTTCATTTAGTTCAGATCTAGCATTCTCAAGTTGTTATACAGAAATATTATGAGCAGTTTGTAACTTAGTAATTTCTGAGTGCATAGCATGACAAGATAAACATTCATCAGGTTCAAGAGTCTTAGCATTTTTAAGCTCTACTTTCAGTTTGTTAATCTTTGACTCTAATTTCTTATTTTTTGTCATAACAAATTCTAGCGCTTCATCTTGACTAAGCAATTGCTCAACTATAGAATCATATTTAGCAGAAAGCTCATCATAAGAAAAAGATACCTCATCATCATCAATGTCGCGGTGTCACCATGAAGCACATGCCGTGAAGTCTTTGGCCTTCCCTTTCTTTTTGCCTTGAGGGATCTCCTCCTCCTTGTCCTCCTCACTCCCAGTATCCACATCGCTCAAGGATTGATCCTCAAAAGCGGCAAGGACCCGATGAGCAGCCTTCACAAGCTTATTAGCCTCATACCTTGATTTGTTGAAAGGAGGCTTCTTCCAAGCTGGCTTTCCTTCCTTATGATTGCTCTTACCTTTCAGCTTGGTGCAATTTGCCCGGATATGATTGAGCTCACCACATTCATAGCATGTCACCGGACCACCTCTCTTTTTGTTTCTCACATTATTGTAGGCCCGTGTGAATTTTTTAGCTAGAAGAGCTAACTCTATTTCAGGAATACTTTCAAGCTCCTCTTCATGAATAGCAGATAAACAAGCAAATGAAAATCCAGAAGAAGATTCAAAAGAGTCATCAAAAGACTTTTTAAGAGGATCTGCTACCAAAGCTAAATTATCTTTCTTGGGATGATCAACTCTTTTAATTTCATGAGTCTTGAGTTTACTATAAAGCAATTCTAAAGTAAGACTTGAAAGATCAACATTTTCTTCTATAGCAGTAGCCTTCATCTCCCACTCCTTGGTGTTGATTGCAGCCAAGAGATGGGTGGCATTTTCAGATTGAGAATATTCAATATCAACAGCTTTCATTTGATTAATTACTTTATTAAAGCGACTGAAAATGTCATCGATGCTCTCTCCAGGACGCATCTCGAATTTATTGTATTCACGCTTGTAAACAGTTTGGCGCACCTTTTTGATTTGGGACGAACCCTCATGATATGTTTCGAGAGTGTTCCAAATTTCATGCGCAGTTGAAAGATTACAAATTCGATCATATTCTTGTCTACCAAGTGCACCATATAAAAGATTCTTAGCCTTATTGTTGTTAGCCAAAATAATTGCAGAAGCAGGTGTAGCAATTTCAGTAATAACCAATGGGCTCTAACAACATCCCAAATAGCTTGTCCCTCGCTCTCAAGAAAGACGCGCATACGATTCTTCCAATAGGCATAGTCGTGCCCATCGAAGATATGCGGTTTAGTAGAAAACTTATCCATCGCCAAAGTTCAGTGACCGGTTAAGATCAAGATTGAACTAACGAGCTCGATACCACTTGTTGGACCGTAATTGGCGACTAGAGGGGGTGAATAGAGCACGCTCACTTTTTCACAAATTATGAACTCAATACAATTTCACTCCGAGCTATTAGAAAGCTATGAAGATCAATATACCAAGATCTGTGGAAGACTAGTATTGAATCCAATTAAACCCTAAGCAATGCTACAAAATCAACTAAGATTGTAAAGACTCACGGCCGACGCGGTCGATCACTGGACCCAATCGGTCGGACCGATTGCGGGCGACCGGCGTTATCTTGGCGGTCGACCGCTCAAAATTGGTCTGACCGGTGATGACGGGCGGTCGGACCGCCGACTCGAACCGATCTGCAACAATAAAATCACCCGATGACGGTTGCAATTAGGTGAAACTTTTGATTCTCAACTCTAATCTTTATGAAACTTTGCACACACCTTCTATATGCTATTGAGGACCTATTCCAATCGAATATTATGATAATTCTTGGAACGATCTTGAGCAATTGCCAATTGATTAACAGAAGGTCTAAAACCGGGCAAGAACGAAAACTTGATCCTAAAGCTTGTTCGTGAGGGATTGATGATCAAGATGATGCTAGATAGATTCACACATATCACAGCAAGCTAATTCACGTGAAAGAATCAATCACAAACTCACGGATCAAAGAAAGCCCTAAAAACACGAAATTGAAAGCAAGAACGAAAAGAGACTTATCTCAAGCAAACCTTGCATAGATTGATTTCGTGATTGTTGCTGGATTACATCCACACCATCATGGATCAGTGGACAATCAAAGATCACGAAATTCACCACAAACCATCAAGAGCCCTTGCCTCCACCTCAACTCCCCTAAAGACAATTAGGGTTTTGAAACATCAAAAAGGCGAGTGAGAGAGAGGTGCAGCCACCATCTCCTCCTATTTATAGTGGAGGCCTAAAACTCTTAGGGTTTGACTCTCTTGGGCTCCCGTTAAGGCCCACTAACAAACGGGTCACACACGCACGCTTCGCAAAGCGCCGTCTTTAACCTTTTGACCTAAACCGCTTCACCATGCGTCATGGATTTGCCAATAGGTCACCATTGTCCATCTTGTGTCACACTTGAGTCGCTGACCTCACCCGGCATCGTCAATCGTTCTGGACCTCAACTCTCCGAGTCTAGTCCCGATCCTCCTCGCCGTTGACCGTCGTTGACCACCAAGCAACCTGCACAACCACAGACATGCAAACACGAATTCGGGAACAAGTTCTTCACAACTTGACCCATGTTAGTCAAAACATGCATCATGCAAATCATATGCCACAATACCAATGACTTTGACCTAACAAAACAACATCGCCACGAAGTTGGCCGACGTTCAAGTAGAAACCGGTCTGACCGCTCCAGGTGAGCCGGTCGGACCGCTCCCTGTGAGCCGGTCGGACCGCCCCTTGGGACTTAGCTGAAATTCAAACTCCCAAATTCCGAAACCTTCTGGAAATTAAAAACGAATAGAACTTCTTACTGGAGACTCCAAAAATTATGAGACCAAGTGCATAGGGATCCCATCACTTGCCTACAACACCTATTTTTGGCCCAGCTCGTTTTGAACACTTTTAGGTCACCGCCGGTCCGACCGCCCCACAAGGCCGGTCCGACCGATTTGGGACCGGTCGGACCGCCGTGCAAGGACCGGTCGGACCGCCCCTGTCCAGAATACCTGTAGCTTTGTCGAAAACACGTGAAACTACAAACCGTAAATGCCATTGCCAATTGTCACATCATCCTAAGATCTGGGACATATCCCCATGAAATCCACACCATGTTAACTAATAAGATAATTTTTCACGCACATAATCAACGTATTACTTGATATTAAATATATGTACATGTACGTGCATACAATATGAAAAAATAGCTAATAGAGTAAGAATAGGGGCATGCATTTACATGATCTATACATGATGGAGAGTGATTAGTTTCTAAGAACCTCCACAACTTATTATACTAAATGATTTTCTTCTATCAAAGTACATACTTCAACTACGTTCCTTATATTGTAATTTCCTTCAAGCTTTTATTGTCATTTTCAACGGTTATGATATCTTAAAAATCTAAATAGTCTACGAGATACGGAAATGTATTATCAAGTATTTATATAGACTTCGAAACAAATCTAGTCGCACAAATACGTGAACCACCTACTAGTTCTGAAAATACTGCAGTCTGCAGGTCACCTTGTGGTGTTTTTTTGAAGCAGCAATCAACTCGGCTCAGCTTTTCTGCAATGATTTATAATCAAACTAGGATCGTATCCTCGTTTCATTTCAGCCTTTCTCAAAATGGTCAGTGACTAATGTAACCCAGTAACATTTTAGCTGAAACTATAAGGGAACATCTAAGCTAGACGATCTGATGTTTAGCTCTAGTGAAATGAATTTGGTTGCAGGTAAGGGTTTTTGTACTTCCTTGAGCTAACTTAATCAATACTCGTAATGCATGGTCCAAACATTCAAGCTTTGGATTCTGCTTGAATCCAGTGAATACAGAGTATGCATGTCTGTACTCCAACCTTCAGATACGAGTACTGCACAGGAAAAGAACTAAATGCAAAGTCAACATGTTAGAAACCTGTATCAGAAACTGAGTGCAGAGTCGGGATGTTAGAGTGCTCTGGAACCTATTCAATCCAATGTTGAATCCAAGCCAAAATGGACCACGCAATGTTGAATTGGGTTCAGTAGCTCATCCATTCCGAGCCTGGTGCCGTGCAAGTCCAGGTGTTTCTGACAATGTGGAGTGGGCACCTCACTACTGCACATGGTTCTGTCATGCTAACAAGTTGACAACACGTGCCAAAAATGATACTAATACTACCATCCTCAGGTAGGTGTTACTGAATACAGCAGATTCAGGAGAGAGATATCTGTAGAGAAGCTGCTCTTGGGATGCAAAACTGTGCAAGGTATAAAAGCTTCAGGCATAGCATGTTCTTAGCACAGGCCCAGTGACTATTTCAGTGATGGGCCTGCAGAATCAGGCTTCGTCTGCGATTTCAAAAGGAAAAAGGAATCAGGAATCTTGTAATATCTTTCAGCCCACAAACATACACATAATGCCACCTTTATTACAGTAAAACAGATAAATTCAGATACCAGTGTCAAAAGATAGAAGCTGCAAAACCTGCAAAATGGTATCAAGGTGAACTGGACATCATAAAGAAGATCGATACGTACTTATTTCTTAGCTAATTAATAAGCAACAAAATACAATATAATTTGATCTTATATGGTCATCCTTTGTCATCTTCAACAGGTTTCCTGCTTCTTTGGCAAACTAGGAACTAGTAAGCTTTTTTCTTGCTCTGTTGTCCACTGTTTTTTTCCCATTCTGCCCTTATGACTTCCGAGTCTTATCTGCTAAAATTGGTCATCTAAAAACGCAAAATATGCGAGGTAGTTGGTTGAGATATTACTGATCAGCACGGCCAAATGTATGTGCAGCCTGATTGTATTAACAGATTTCAGACTGATTTCCACACAGTTTTTTTTTTTGGCTGAGAAAAGGCGTTTCCATTCAGATTGACAAGATCCAATCCCACTGACATTTTACTGATGCTAGTCATTCCATCTTCTAAAGGCATCAGCGTTTCAGCACTGATCTTTGAGGGGACAAACACAAACACATGGACAAGTCCAATTTGAATTATGTGTGCGATCTTATTTGCATGGTCTTCTTGTTTCAGTAAATCTTTCCCACCAACAATACACATTATTATTTATTTATTTATTTGCGAGGACCAGCATACACATGTTGATAGTGTCATGGTGCCCCTGAGAGCTGAATGATGAATCAGGCATTTGGTAACTGGTAACTAGATGAATCAACATGGCATAGGCAAAAGAAAGAGAAGCAGCAAAACCTGCAAAATGAGTGTCAAGGTAAGAAGAAAAGCGCATAGATAAACATTCTCTGCTCATCTTTTTACATAAGTTAATATTTGAAACCTTTACATGTCACACCGAGACCATGTGAGCCTTTGCATTGCTCCTTTGACCATTTTGTTTACAAAACTGGATGGCTGAAAGTTTACAGAGCACCAACCTTAATTTGTTGGAGCTGAACTGGCAAAATGCAACTGATCCAGTGATTTCGACAAGTGTCAGTGCTGATTACTCCACGCTTTTCTCCACATGTCAAACCGCCTTAAGATTCGACGCGACAGGTATCTAATTCCACTTGCTTTTACGCTGATTCTAGTCATTCCATACTCGCAAAAACTCATCCCCGTGCATTGATTTTGAGGTAAAATATCAATAGCATGCCCATGGACAAGTCCAAATTGAACTACGTGTGCCATCTTACTTGCATGGTCGATGGACACATTCCTGATCACATACTGATACTGCTAGTCAAAAGTCTAAGCACAATACTTGGTTGCATTTTTTTACCTAGTGGCGTTGTGCGACTGTGTGTCATCCATGACGCGGAAGACAGGGTAAAAATTCACATGTTATGCAAACAATTCAGATGTAAACATTGTCAAGGATACATTAACTGCATTCGACGTGCTCACATTTTCATGCTTCGTAGCACTGTAATTGTGAGAGAGAAAAAAAAAGTCAAAATACTTGATACCTTACCTATTTAGTCTTTTTAACATATAAATATCAAATAAAAAGAACAATGATGATCTTGAAAAAACGATGAGCAAAACTGGGAATAAATAAATAAACTGTGTTGTAAAAATCCAACGAGGCGTCATGCGTCATGCTTTCGTTGAGAGTCGAACTCAAGACCTCCCGCTTACTAAACGGGTGCTCTAACCAACTGAGCTACGAAAGCTATGCTGAAATTTCTGTTTAGAACAACTTTACAATAGACACTCGCTCGTGAACACGCGCTTAACCTCTGATGTTTGATTCCTTTCCTTCGGTAGTCGGTAGTATAGAGGCGTTTTTCACACCGGAACAAAAATTGAAGATGGGCGCATCAAAGTAGGTAAATGACAATTGACACGTCCTATGTCCAAAAAAATGAAAATATAGTACGCAATCACATTAGTATCCCTCGTCCTGCTGCTGCTGCTGCACGAACTGATCGAAGCAAGACAAAACAACACACACACTAGCTTGTAACGTGTTACGTTCCATGATAACTGAAAGGACGAGTCACACCAAGTCAAGCAAGCGTTTGTAGAGTCGTGACCCTCGAAATGGCCGTGCGATGCTCGATCCAACGGCCGTCCAGGCCCGGAAGGCACCTAGCTCGATCTATAGCCGAGTGTATGGTTTGCAAATTACTCTCTCCTCGAGCCGCACGCCGGGACGATCGATCGACCGAATTTACCTACTCCGTCCACTACGTGCATGCATGTATAATTAATGTATTATATCCTGGCTTCCAGTTGGTACCAAGGGCCAAACTTAAACAAGAGAAAAGCAGGAGACCATGACCCGTTCCCAGCAAGCCCCCAACTATGCATCTTTGGTCAGTGCTCCCCACTTCCCAGGTTAGAGGATTCTGCTTCCTCTCATCCTCCTCCATGAGATCCGATATATTTCAACAGCTTTACATCCAACTTTTCTATCCTCTGATGATCACCTTTCCATTCGAGATGCACACCACTAATTTCACTGTCAAAGATAAGGTAGCCTGCCTGCCCAGCCTTAGTAGCCTAGCCAGCCCACTGTCTGTCTCTGCACTACTACTCCGCAGTTACAGACCACGATCGAGATTGATTTTATGTGATGTAAGAATTCAGATGCTCGTCGACGTCGGCAGCGAGCAAGTCAGCAACCGTGCATAATCTATCCGACGGCCCCACGAAATCTAGTAGCTAGCTAAACAGTGAGCAGCGTCGACAGAGCTAGCTAGTGCGGAGCACACATGAATTGATCAATAACGTTGAGCTTTTTTTTTTCCGGGTACACTCGATTTAATATTGATTGTTAACTCTTTTTTATCCCATGATTTAGATTGTTTAGAATTTAGTGTTATACTACATCTAGTAGTATGCGTAGTAGAATCCTAATAGAGTATAATTGTAATTATCCATATGAGAATCATATGATACAAGAGTAATATGTGTTAACTCCATTTGAAAAGGTTCATAATACCATATAAAAAGGTATAAATACAAAGAAAAGTATATTATACACTTAATATATCAAGAGTCTCTGCTACTTAAAAAAAGGAATTGGTTGTGGTTCGTTCTTCCTCATGCGATGTGGGCCGTTAGATTTATCTTTCTTTGTGAGATGTGAGTCGTTGGATCTCGTTCTTTCTCGGTTCCTCCTGTGCGTACGGTTGGCCACCCATAACCTCTTCTCCACTCCCTCCACACCCCAACTGCCCAAACTGGTTCGCAAGAAGCCTAAATATTCCATCAATCTTTTCAAAAACGGGTTACCAGCGGACTACTTGCATTGTAGGCTGAGCACGACGACAGTCGACGAGATATAATTTTTTTAAATCCGTAACAAATCACGAACATTTGACTAGTTAGATTTAATTTATATTACTATCGTATACTACTAATTAAATGTACAGTAAAATTTCTTTTTTGTTTTTGTCTATCGTGAGCTCAGGGAGATGGTGTACACGAAAACCTTGCGTATGCACGGACACCGCGAGAGCTGCCTGCCTTCTGCGACAGCAAGGACCACACAATCGATCCATGCTGTGGGTTTGGCGTGCACGCGCAAGTCAACTAGCTGGGAGAGCGACCTGTCGTCACGGGCATGACTATTAGATCGATAATCAAAGTGTAGTTTATTTAGCCAAGAATCAAATATATCATGTACATGTTCATACAAGGTATCACAGTATCAGAGGTTGATTAACTCTAGAGAGATTGATTTGATGAAAAAGCACACTTATGATATTAATGCTACGGAATATGTTGACTAAACCCGTTACCACTAACAAGTTTGAGCATTGCCTCAACTTGTTGGGAGTTACAAATTGCTGAGCAAGGAGGTAACCCCAACCAATGGATGTGCGAGGAGTGTCAAAGTGTTTTATTGTTTTTCTTCAATGTGGTATATTCACCAAGGTGGATATTTTGTTGTGTATGACTCGTATATGCAAGGTGAAAGGAGTTGTGTTTGAAAAATGAACTACGGTTCCGAATCGAACATGTAACAGGGATATAAATATATGTCATCGATCTGTTGTAACCTTAATGGTGAAAAGAAAGAAACTCTTTATACGAACGGAGCCACCGGCGATTAAGCTCTCGAGCGTAGGCTCTCTCGAATCTCGTAACTGTGACTAAACTCTCGGGCTACCACCGGTTCAACATTTGTTACTGACAATTGGCTCAGGAGTGCTGACTAAATCCTGAAAGCAGAGCTGCTAGGTCACAAGTAGCTAGATTTTTTTGTCGCGAGTTCATCAAGAGGGCAATCACATGCACAATGTACGCCGCGACCACAAGAACCAACTGCATGTCGACGTGCAAGTCCAAACGGGACGACGGACACACGCAGGCTGTGACCATGTTGCCTGTTGGACCAGAGATCAAATGGTCAAGATGAACGTCAGAGCAAGACGTAGGGCTAGTCTTCACTCTCGGAAGGAAAATTCTTATATGCGGTCGATCCTACTTGAGGACCGACGAAGAGACGGCCCTTACCTGGGATCAGAATCTGGGGGCGGATTCAGGCCTACGGCAACCTGGACTTTAGCCTTGAGCCTGTAATCTAAAACTCATAGCCCATAAAAAAAAAAAATTTGATCAAAAAGCAAATAGCAGTAGACCCGTGCCACACGCGATTGTTTGAACGGTACGTACGGCAGAGGATCGAAAGCTAGCTAGGACCACGTACGGTCTCCATGACCATGCCTAGCATAGCCAATTAGCCACAGTTGGAGTCGGCAAACCATGCAATGCAGCTAGAGTAGCTAGGGGGGGAGGCACGGCGCCCTAGCTAGCTAGTTTCCTATCGCCGAGGCCACGGCGCCATCCTTGGCTTCTTGCATGCCGCGGGGCACGGAGCGCGACGTCTGCCCGCGCCTTCGTCGTACGTGCGCGGACATCTCCTCGTCCGTCCGGCGGCCGCGTCGATTCCGTCTCGATCGCGGGGTCCCCGGCCGAGAGAGAGCTAGCTAGCTATAGCGTGCTCGTGATCTCCAAATCGATCCGCGTGTAATCTTTTGGAGTTTCCTCCCTTCGATGCGCGTACGTGTTAGGTATAGAACGTTTTTGCATGTCAGCCACGTTGCATGCAGCTGATGCTTCAAGTCAGAACTCCAGCGGCCAAACGTACCATACATATCCCCGAGCATGCAGTTTGATTGCATGAAGCAGGATCATCATCTGCCCAGTCATGACGGAAGCTGGCATGCATCTGACTGAACGAGGGTGGGATTATGTAATTTGGTGTTTCAAGTTATCTTCTGTCGCAATGAATTTCATTAATTGCAGACAGTACCACGTTCCCCTGCCCCACTTAATTAGAAAAATGTGGCTTATTTGGAATGCGGGAATTTCACGTGAAACTAAATCAATTCCCGCATTCGAAACATGGCCTAACCCATGCAGCTCGTTTTTACAACAAACGGTTAGGATTACGATCGAGTGGCGTGTATAATGCATGCATGTTGTGTTCTTGACTTTGAGGCGACACTGTCTATCCACGTTATCAATTGTGCACATCAGAAACCTAGTGGGAGAGGGTAGAGAACGACCATTGTTAAGTTCAGGCTTTTAATGATCCCCGTTTATCTTGAGACTACTATTTGGAGAGTTCTTCTCATCTTCCATTCCAATGCTTTGCAGGCACTCACGCGCTCAGCAGATTCCGGTCCAATCGATGACAGATCCACCAAGATTAGTGTTAGTGACCGATCTGGCATCCTTTAATTCCCTCCATCGATCTCTTTTTAGATTTTTCTCTGTGCCTGGCTTTTCGGCTTTCAGTCTCAAGTTTTCGAACGCTAAATATGTGTGCTCAGAAATGGTTATATGTATCGATCGGTGAGCGTGAGAACACAAGTTGGCAATCGCAAAAAAGCCCATGATTTGTACTACTCCTGTATGTGTCAATGTAGTGCAATAGCTTTTAAGTTAGGAGGAAGCTTCGTGCCAACGTCCAAGGAGATAATACTCGTGTTGCTCACTCTCCGTCAAGGTAGATCCCCCACTTGTCCAGATTCAGTGTCGTGTGTCCTCGGCGCGCGGGGATTCATAAGTGGCGGGATTTACTCGTGTTGCTCTCAGCTGCATGCTTGGTACGTAGTGGGTCGATGCATCATGATTAATCATTTCGAGATCACTGACGATGTTTGGTTTAAAAAAAACCGGACATTCCACGGCAACCGTCCAGGGTGATTGGAATGTGGAACCCTCCCTTTTTCCAAGGTAGAAAAAGAAAACAAGACACGCAAAGTGGTCAGATGGTCATATAGTATCCCCCCCCCCCAACCACCTTAAGCAAGTCAGGCTGACAAGATGGGTCCACACACCCATGATACTCGATTCCGAGCCACTCTGAGCCTCTTATCATGCGAGATCTGAATCTCCTCTTCCTGGCCGTCCACGTGTCCATGCTTAGGCTCGTAGCTCTCAACTCATCACGAGCACTCGCGACTCCTCATCGTCCTCGACTGTGTAAAGAACAGTGCTTTTTTATTTATTTTTTATTTCTAGCCGTATCGGAATATATAATCATGGAAACCATCCATTCACCTTTAGTTTGCATTTTTTTCTTCCTTTAAATACCGGCCATCAATCATGTCTGCTTGGCTTGATTGTTCACATGGTGATCGGTACGTGGATTGATTCCTTCTCGATTGTTTTGCACCGCTTGGAAATTCGTGCTGGGCCCCAAAGAGTGAAAAAGGAGTTTTGGTCTTACTATGGTAGTATATAGAATTATTGCGAACTTGATCAGCATATCGAATCACATGATGAGATGATTGTCGTATAGTAGCTCAGACTTGATTTATTGGTTACTAGCGGCCTGTGCGCACTTGGCGCCGGAAAAGAGGAATTTTTTTGGTAGATAGTATAAATTCTTCTACTTTATTAACTATTTTTTTTTGGTAGAACTGTATCGAATCCTTAAAAAGTACGTTTTGTTCAAAAGTCCAGTATTTGAATTAATTTCACTTGCAGTGCTTGATTTATGTATGAACAAGAAGGAGGTATAGGAGGGAGGGAGAAGGAGGTATAGGAGGGACAGCAGTAACTTCCATTTCCTCGTGATGTACTTGACGGGCTGGCCCTCGAGCGAGCCCGCGGCCAGGAGCTCCTTAATGTTCTTGGGGATCTTATTTAAGGAGATCTTCTCGACGTCTTGAGCTCCATGTCCTTGTTGCTGTTGGGGGAAGTTGAAGAGGAATCGCTGGCGGTAGTGGTACCTGACAAGCCGTCGTCGCCACACTTGTCCTTGAGCAATAGTGACCTTGTAAAGCGCTGCCGTGTTATTCCTCCAACTCTTTCGGCATAGTATCGGTCGTCGTTATGGTGATCCTCCTCCTCCTCTTGTTTGGGTTTGGGCTTGGGTTTGAGTTTGAGTTTGAGTTGAAGAGTCGGAGGAGGGGGCTTGAGCATGGAGCGTGTGATCAGCCTAGGTGGTGACTCGGGCGGGATGAAGAAGACGTCTTTGTTGTCGGGGGGCTTGACAGGCAATTCCTCCTTGGGCGTGACAGCTAGCAATGCGAGCACTAGAGCCTCAACGGTGGGAGCTCCGGGTGGTGAGGCAGTAGGATCTCGGGCGGGTTGCGGATCCAGTGGGCGTGAGCCCAAGCGCTTGGGTGAGGGGGCTGCGACAGATTTGGAGGAGGTGTGGGAGCGTGTGCGGGTACGGTTGAGGGAGGAGGAGGGGGCAAGCTCGGCCCAGGAAGCAATGGCGAAGGCCGCTTGAGGCTCGTGTGTACGCCGGAGCGCATGACGAAGTCGTGCTTGTCCTCCTCCTTCTCCATGGCCGGAGATTTATGGGCACCCTCAATCTCTGAAATCATATCGGAGTGAGTCAGAGATGGATCTCCTAGCTAATAGTAGCTAGCACTCGAGAGGAAGAGGAAGAAGACGAAGAGTGAGGAGGAGCTGCATCTCATCAGATCTTTTTTGTACTCCACCTCCCATGGCTACAAGAGGAGGATTGAATTGGGATGTTGAATTGAATTGGAGGAGAGAAGCAGGAGGGTGATGGATCGATGCAATCCTTCTTACAAGCACGCGTAAAGAAAATGCTAGAAAGAAGGAAGCAAGAGAGCATGGGTGTGCAGGCATTGCAGCGCAAGCTTAACAGGCAAGCGCGGGAGCTAAGGCGGGCCGAAGAGTGAGACGGGTAGCGCTATCCGAGAAGTGAGACGGGTAGCGCTATCCGAGAAGATGTGAGAGAAACGATGATGTGAGGCCGCGCAGGAAAACGCAAAGGCTGAAACTAGCTACAAATTGAACGATCGACAAACGGACGAAACACGATCGGATGGAACACAAAAGAACGGCGACGTGTCCTATCCCTCCTCAGCCCAATCCTACCTCTATTTATACTGAAGGATTGTTACACTACTGCAGAAAAGGCCATCACAGACGGTTCAAAAACGTCACCGTAGACGATTTTTTGAGCCATCTGAGTTTATGGGTCAGTAATGACATGAGGTCACCACATACGATTTTCAAACCGTCTATGGTTGTTGACTATCGCAGACGGTTTGTAGATGAAATCGTCCGTGACAGCGGATGTATCATAGACGGTTTGTAGATAAAACCGTCTGTGACAGCTGATGTATCACAGACGGTTTGTCCTAAGGAACCGTCTATGATAGTATTTGCCTCTCACCATTCATTTGACCTTTGTCTGTGTAACTATATTCATGTCGATCAAGTTCTCCTCTCTTGAGTCCCAAGGTCTTACCATTCCATTCCTGATTTCTTCTCTATAGAATCTCCAAGCAGTGACTGCTTGTGCCTTTAAAACCGGCTTCACACACACACACACACACACACACACATATAGTTCGTAGTTCCTTGTTAGCTAACTCGAGGCCTAAATTCAATTGGCTAGCTCACTCATTGGGCGTTCATCCTAAACGTGCAGGTGAACCACAGCCTACTTTATCGAACCTGACACACTGGAGTGTGCGATTTGCTTCATGCCACGGGAACAAATCTTCCAAGTGCTTGTAGAATCCTCCTAAACTTGGGCTACCATGGCATGAAGCAAATCACACACTCCGGCGTGTCAGGTTCGATGAAGTAGGTTGTGGTTTGCTTGCATATTTAGGATGAACGCCCAGGGAGCAAGCTAGCTAGCTGAATTCAGGCCTCGAGTTAGCTAACAAGTGTCTACGATATATATATATATATATATATATATATATATATATATATATATATATATATATGAAGCCGATTTTAAAGGACCAAGCAACCACTGCTTTGAGATTTTATAGAGAAGAGATTAGGAATTGAATGGTAGGACCCTAGGACGCAAGGGAGGAGAACTTGACCGACATGAACATGGTTACATAGACAAAGGTGAATGAATGGCGAGAGGCAGGTGAAAAGGTGTTGTAGTAGTTTTTGACTCATTTGGTTTTGTTTTGGAATGGAATAACAAATTTTATAGATGAAACCATTTATGATAGTTGACTATGCACCATTTAAAACTATACTAGATTCACCCTTGCCCACCAGGCCACCATAAATTTTACATTGTTTATTTGTTGTTAAGAATGCAACATTAACTTGTCGCATGATTTTAGTCATTATATGCTTCTAGTAGTCTAGAACTACAATTGTATTCTCTATAGAATTTTTATACCCACATTAAGCTTCACTGCAGTATTCATACCACTAAATTAAATAATAAATTAGAAAGACATACCACTAAAGTACTAATTACGTCTAGGAGTCTGAGGTAATTTTATTTTTTGAGATTTCATGCCTTGAATCGTTTCTTAATTCCCGCTTGCACCGGTACTTGGGGTCGAGCCACTTGATGCAATGGTAAAATAACTCTTTAAATCTAGCAAATCAACCAATCAACCAATCACAATCCATTGGAATTCCTGGACAACATCGTAATATAGATGATAAATGATAAATCATTGGAACCAAATTAACCAATTCTTACCCTTGCCATTGGACTTAGACTTGACATTTTGATTAACCATCCTGATTTCTAGCCACCTAACTTGGCTGCCTGTAATATCCCAAATATAATTAAGAGAGAAAGGTATTTTAGAGAGGAGGGTTGATTTAGAAAATGATTTGATCAATAGTTTCCGGGGGATTTTTTGCTTACGTCAGAGAACCTGGGCCATGGGCCGAAAGCCCACAACCTTTGGACCAAGGGGGCATCTAGCCAAAAGGAGGGGTAGCCAAATCCTAATCCTCCTCCTCCCTTGCGTCACCCCTCCCTCCCAATTTCCAGCCACCGCCCCCTTCAACTCCTCCCCTGCTGCTGCCCTCCCCTCCTGTGTAGTTTTCATCAGGACATTAATAAGAGCATTAAACGTCATCTGATCGGACTCAAACTTGGTCATTGTGTTCTTTAGTTGTTTATATTTGATTTGTACGATTGGATTGAGGATTAGTTGAGAGGTGCACCTATTTTGAGAGGGGTTGTGTCAGCCTGGACTACTGCAGTTTTAGCACAAAGCAGTTTTGGTAGATTAAATGTTTGAGTAGTGAAACGATCACAGATTGGGCTAAATTTTTTACAGTTTGTAGAGAACTCATGTAAATACATTTCTACCAATTTTTATGAACTACTTAGCTGTGGTTTGTGAGATCTGAGCTAATGACCGATGGAGACATAACTGTAGTTTCGGGTAGCAGATCAGTTTTTTGTTGATCGTATTGATTTGTAGTTTTGTATTCTTTTGATGCAAAATTAGGTATTTGTGTCTCCTAGAGAATCATGGATAATTTCAATATATTTCTATAGAGTCTTTGTTAACATTATTTGGATGAAAAGATTTTGAGTTATGACTATTTTAATACCGTTGTCCAGAGTTTCTATCAGGTTCTGGCAGTTGTAGTAATCGATTGATTTAAAATAGTTAATTATCTAATTAGATAATTTTACCAATATGAATATTGTAGATAATTCCTTAAGGTTCCAGAAATACCAAATATGCAATTTTTGGATAAATAGAGTGGAAGTTATTATTTTTGGAATATTGTTGTCCATTACCGAGTTGCTAGAGATTCTGAAAAAATATCTTAGTTCTTCATACGTGCTTGGGTAGTTTAAAATATATGAAATGTTGGATTTGGGCTAGGTGTCGGATCGTTGTTATCTAAGAGTTGTATTGAATTGCTGTGGCTAGCTTTGTGATAGAATAATTACTGTAGGTGGTTTAGCATCAGGTGTCTTGTCTTCGTCACATCAACCCAGTCGTCGCATCTAGAAGGCAAGTGCATTTTAGATGATTATTGAATGATTGGTGGTACCGATTAGCTAAGTGACTGGTGTTATAGTTATTCATGTGAAGTATGAATATTTCTCGTTGCTTATATGTTTTCATTAATTGATGATGAATACTGGAAGTTATTCATATCATGATTTCATTTCATTTTAAGCAATCATGTTGGAAAGACCCACTGGAGTGGGCAATGTGATCCCCATATGTAAGATATGGGAAATGAGGTCGTCGTCTAAAAGAGGACGGGCTTTGGATCCCTGCATTTAAAGAATGCAAGCATGAGTGAACACCGACGGGTGTTACACTCCGCTATACAGGTATATACAGAAGTGAAGTGGAGACATGTGCATAATTTGCATTGCATTCATCACATTTGAATATGTAATTGAAATATTGAGAATGAGTTGTCATTGATATGATGTTCGCATGTCGTTTATTTGTATTTGCTAAGTCTTGGACTCACATTTGTTTATTTGATGTTTTAGGTGGCGTTGATGACGACATACTTTGGGAAGAAAGTATAACATGGAACTTTTGCACTTGTGTAACACTTCACCCCACTTCATGTTTCATTCATTTTGAACTTGTAATATTTGGATATGTTGTGGTTCCCTTAGTTCCTCTTGGCTGATATTATTTTTAGATGTTGTTTTCCCTTAAATTAAATTTATCGGTAATGCCATTGATAATTATTTAGATCAAATTATAATTGAATTATGTTGAACTGTCTTGCTGAAATTTATGAATTTCCTCATTATCGAATGTTTAATCGTGACACCTTGAAGGTAGTATTACTTGAGTTTGATGTAAAATCGTAGTGATATTTAGTGATAGTAGTTGTAGGTGACATCTTGGCTTTTGCTAAGCCAGGGTGTTACACCACCCACCTCGCCTCCTCTCCGCAACTGCAAGCAGGAAGAACTGTGTCGACGATCAAACCACCGATCTTATGATTATATAAAGAAAAAAGAGGAAAAGTGTGCGTATCTCCTGGGAGTGGAACGGGCTTGCTCTTTATTGCTATGAACTCACTGTTACAAACACTAAGAGTTTCTAATCACTACAAGAACACAATGCTCAGCTATTCCTTGCTTGGTGTTGTTTCTGCAGTGATGTTCTAACTTCGACTTTGTGTGTCTATGCTTCTTTGCGTGTCTTCGTGTCCCCCTTCCGGACTTCTATGGTCCTCCTTAAATACTTGATGAAGCGGTGGCAGTTTTCCCATGAAGAGACATCCGTTGGGGAGCGACGCGTCTGGTCGGGAAGAGGCGGTAGTTTGACGGTTCCACCAACTGCAGAGGCAGTTGGTGAAGATGTCAACTGTTCTGCGGTTAATGGTTTTAAGAAAAGTTACACCATCAACCGGGATAGTGTTGTATTATGCGGAATATGAAACACGTGGTTCATTCATCACATAGTGAGTGGCGTGGTCGGGGACTCGATCCAGACGCCTGTTCATAGCTTTACGAGCACTTACCTGGTCGTGGACTAGGTTTGGAACTTTGTCAGGCCGGGTATTTATTATATAACCACGTAGTACCTACGACCGGTTAGGTCGGTGGTCTTTAAATTCGACCACGAGCGTATGGTCTTTATCATATATTAAGATAATATATGAATATTTTAATCCTCAACAGCTAGCCCCCGAACTTTTAAATGAATGTTGGTCGTGCGGACACGTTCTCCGATGCAATCATATCGGACAGACCTCTCATTAAATGCCGTGAGGCTCGAGGCGGTCTGTATTCATTTTAAAGTTGAGAAACCACTTTGGAAAAAGCAAAAAGCCTTTACGTCGTCCGTCGGTGAAAGGGGATTTGCCGTTGGACTTCTCTCGGGTCGATTCTGATGAAAGTGACTATAAAGCGACCTCGGTGGGTGTTTTGAACCTTTACGCCTTTATCTCCAAGAAAATCTTCCTTGAGTTCTTCACCCAAAAAGGTAAGCACCATGTCGGATCTCATCACAAACTGGTCGATCTCCGATATGAGCGGGAGAAAGTTAGAGAGTTTAGAGAAGATCGGATTGCTACAGACAGGAGTTGATCTCTAGAGATCGGCTTTTGGGAGCACCTTGCCCAGCGGCGAGGAGGAGAAATCCGGTGTTCCTCGCGTATGTTGAGTCTTGGCTTAAGCTTCGGCACATTCCTTTCTCTCCCAAGTCTTTGGAGTTCTATGAGGTTGAGTTGATCAACTGGCTCCTAACGCCATTGCAAACCTGAGCATCTTTGTCTACCTCTGCGAAGCATACTTGGGGATTCCACCGACGATGGAACTCTTCAAGTATTGCTACCGGATGGCGAATACGAAGAAAACGACCAGCACTCCTGGGGAATGTACCCTAAGGCTTCATGACGGCAAGGCCGACGAGTACATTCGTATGTACTCGAAGTCCTCTTGGTCGTCATGGAAGAAGAGCTGGTTCTACATGAAGGTTACGCGAGAAGCCTACCAGTATTACTGATGGTAAGAAGGCGGTCGAAAACTCGCGTTGGCGTTCTTCCTCGAAGAAGGAAGGAAATGTTGGGAGATGGATCGAGGCCATCCATCTCCTGAGTGTCAAGGGTTTAACCTCCTGGCATGTCGTAAGGGATTTTTCCATTCGGAGGATTAGTCCCTTGAAGACCAGGGCACGCTCGATGCTCTGGTTTATCGGTGGCGATGACGCCACCAAAGATTCTGATTCAGGTAATTTTTCAAAGAATCCCGACCAGGTTATTTTGCGAGTTGATTATTTTCGCAAAAATTAAGATCTTTCATTTGCATTTGCAGTCTTGTCTTCTGAAGACGTTAGAAACAGGATCAAGATGATCTGTGCTGGCGAACCCGACGACAAGGCTAGCTTTCCTCAAATCCTAGCACTTGCTAGTCTTTGAGGAGAGGGTTTGAAAGACTTAGGGTAAGTGTATTAACTTCTTTTCATCTTTACGGTTATTTTGATCGGTCCTAATCCTCTTTATTTGTAGTTGGTCGGACTCAAGATCAATGAGGCTACAGAGACGTGTGAGCCATTGATGATTCGACCAGTCTTGCGATCGCTGAAGGCAGCGGTCACGCTGAGGTAAGTAACTAAAAGAAATAACTTCTGCAAGATGAAGTATATTCTTCACCTGATTAACTTTGTTTGTTAATCCAGGCGGCAATCACTGAGTCCCGTATAGTTGTCCACGAGGCAATTGTTCGAGAGACTAGTGAAACTACACTTTCGATCCGAGGATCGGGGACCTTGCTTTCGACCAGATAGTCGAGAACATTGCTTCCGAATTCTTGCTGGGAAGTGTAGAGGTTGCAACCGTACCTACCAGTTCTGAACTGGTGAAACCGGTTGAAAAGAAAAGAAAAGCGAGCGCAACGGACTTCAAGCCGGCGCGCTACAAGGTTAAAACAAAAAAGACAACCAGGTATGTTTAAATAAATAATCATATGAAAACATACCTCGTAATCCTGATGAATTTGAACCCTTTTTGCTTTCTCTTGTCGGATCTGCTGGAGTTCGGTGGCTTCCACCGGTCGAACCCAATGAGACAAAGTGGTCGAGGTAGTTCAGACCAAGGCTTTCCTCGGAAATAACCCATAGGAGGAAATGGTCGGAAAGCCCCGAGCCAACCGATCTGGAACTGAGCTAGATCTTTTGATGGTAGATATGCCATCGTGAGGTAGAAACTTGCGAGAACTTCCACAGTTCTGAAGGTACCTCCTCGATATAACAAGTTCCCTTTCTTTCCTCGATTTCTAGTGAGCAAGGAGCTTGAGAATTCTCGGTAGAGAATATCGGATCGCCTAACGCAGCGGGCCCGATAAAATATTTACCGATTACAATGATGTCGTAATTGGGTAAGTGTCTTCAATCTTCTCCATAATTTTCCTTGAAGTTTACAAGAAATTTTATGGGAGAAATGCTATTTGTGTAGCATACGATCGAAAACCTCGCTACGGTCGGAGGACTAGACGAGCGAATTAGGATATTAGAGGAAAAGCACTCAAATAGAGAGTAAGAGTTCCTCTTCTTTTTCTTTTAAGACTTTCCTTTTATTTATTCTCCTTATCAAACTTTTGATAGATTTAGAAAATAAAAGAAGAGGCTTTAATGAAAAAGCCGGAAGGATAAAGCTTGAAGGAGAACTTCAGGCTAAGAACCGGTCGATCGAAGACTTGACGACCAACAATAAGAAGCTTTTGGATGATTCCAAAAAGAGAGAGGAAGGTAACTGATCGTAGTCTTGACTCAATATGCCTTCCAATCATTTTTATTTAATACTTGCTTTGTCTATGCAGAACAAAAACAAGCATTGACCAGAGCGAAAAAAGCTCTGAAATTTGAGCAAGACAAGGGGGAAGCTCTCGTGCTCAGTCTGGACGAGAAGATCACCACGCTAAACAAAATGCTTTTTGATATGCGCACGGGATCAAGCTTGCCCTCCTTGAGCGACCCAATGGAGAAGGTCAGCTACCTAGGCTCTTTGTTGGAAGAGCTCAAGGTTTTGCTCAAGACTACTAGGGAGAATTATGCCCATTCCGTTAAGGAGTCTATTGCTTGTGGAGTCAGTCTTGCTTTGGCAAAACTGAAAGCTTCCGACCCATCAACTAACCTTCAAGCCATCGAAGAGGATTTCAATTGCTTACATGCAGAGGCAAATCGGATCATCGCGAGATGAAACCTCTAGGCGAAAAGGTCGCGAGAAGAGATGGAAATCGGATCTCCATCTAGCGATGAGTTAACTTAGGCATTCTCTAGTAGTTTATAAATGTAGGCGGGGAGAAAACAATGTAAAGACTTACCTTTCTCTTATCAAAATGGAAAAAATTCTTTTATTTATCCGGTCGACTTGTGAATTTTTGTCTTACCTAGCCCCCGACTGTTATATAGTAGAAGATCTTTACTATATAATAGTACTGCTTGAGACCAAGAATATAAATTCAAATCTCAACCATTACTTGTAAGTATGTACTGATCGATAAAAACTGATCGTGGTAATACTAGGAAACCTTTATGGTCGGAACCGTGTAGGTTTCGACTAGTTGTAAATCTGTTTTTAATGATCGAAGTACTTTACTAAGACAACATATGGTCGGAAAAATAAAGAATTCTCCTTGATAAGAATAAAAAACATAAAAAAAAACATATGTTATAAGTAGGAAAGTGGTTTTATTTCTATGCGATGCTCAATACTGGTCGGAATGAACCTAGCTAGGAAATAAAGGTATAAAATATATTTCACAAGACGTGCTCATGCTCTTAGTCCGACTGGCAGCGAGGATCTTAGGAAAAAGACCGTCGCTAGGAAGCTCCTTTCAGTGGGCGGAACCACGTGCGAAAAAGGAGAGACTTCGACTAGGAGGTTTTCCGTGTCCCGACCAGTAGCCAAACAAGAGTAGAACAGAATTTTGAAATATAAATTATACACTTTATAATCCTAAGCATATGAACCGCAGACGACCAGGATTGGGCAACGTCATATAAATAACATCACTCGCTACTCTAAATTTAATTATCAAATTTAAAGGAATTAAACGAAATGAAATGAAATGAAAAGAAGAAATTAAACAAAGAACTTACACAATTGGTAAATGTTCCATGAATTTAACAAAACCCTGCCGTCTGACATGGCTAATCGTACTGAGCCTGGTCGGGTAACTTCGACCACAGTGTAAGAACCTTCCCATTTAGGGGAAAGTTTATTGCGCCCTGCTTGGCTCTGAATTTTTCTGAGAACCAGATCACCTACAGCTAGGTTGCGAGGTTGCACATTACGATTGTAGTACCTTCGCATGGCTTGTTGGTAGATTGTCGAACGTATCAAAGCTTGGTTTCGTCATTCTTCAAGGAAATTGATGTCGTCGAGTCGATGTTCTTCCTGATTGCTTAAGTTAAAACAATCAGTGCGAGCAGAGCCAATTTTTAATTCTGGAGGAAGCATAGCTTCGGCTCCATAAACTAAAAAGAAAGGTGTTTCACCGGTCGCACGATCGTCGTGGTCGGACGACCCATAAAATGTAGGAAGTTCTTGAACCCAAGCCCCTGACCATTTTATTAACTGGTCGAATACTCGACGTTTTATCCCCTGTATTAGGATACCATTGGCACGCTCGACCGCTCCATTGCTCTGTGGATGAGCCACTGAAGCGAAATGGATCTTGGTTCCTAGTTCTTCGCGAACTCACGGAAATTCTTGCTGAGAATCTGGTACCATTGTCCGTGATGATCTGTTGGGTACACCAAATCGTGTAATCACGTTTTTGTTATGAACCTCTTAGCGGCTTCACCAGTAACTTTTACAAGCGGCTCGGCTTCAATCCATTTTGTAAGCGTGTCAATCATGACGAACAGAATTGAAGCCCGGGTGCTCTTGGGAATGGTCCCGAATGTCTAGTCCCTAGGTTGCAAAAGGCCAAGAAAGAGGATTGTTTGCAAAGCTTGTGCCTGGTGATGTACTTGTCGGCTATGAAGCCGACATTATGCGCGCCGTCACGAGCTCTTTTGCATCATGAAGGCGGTTGGCGATAGTATCCTTTCACGAAGGCTTTACCGACTAAGGTTACAGAGGAATGATGTGCTCCACAGACTCCTTCATGAATTTGGTTAGCAACCTAATGCGGCCGATTGAGATATGCATCTCATCAACACTCCATGAGATCCTCGTTTATACAAGGTACGTTCGATTAGAGTGTATGATTTGGCCTTTCGTGCTATCGATCGGCCTCTACATCATCTTGAGAATTAGGTCATCTTGAAGATAATTGTAGATCGATGTCATCCGATCTCTACCTTGATCGTCACCGATCCGTGGAGCATCTAAGTTATCGAGTCAATAGGATTGACTGATGTAAACTATCGATGTTCTCGGAATGCTCGACTACCGAGGGTGAATCGAGTTGCTCGAGAAAAACTCCCGGTGGGACGGTTGACCTAGTAGAGGCCATCCGTGCCAAGCGATCTGCTAGAAAGTTCTCCTTTCTAGGAATATGTTGGATCCGAAACCGAAGAAGTGCTTTTCGAATTTCCGTACTTCGCGGATAGGAAGACATCTTGGTACTCGAGCATTGGTACTCTTTCCCTACTTGATTCGCTACTAGTTGAGAATCGCCTTTCACTAGCAATTTGCGAATCCCGAGCGAACGAGTTGCTCGGAGTCCTGCCAGCAAACCTTCGTACTCCGCCACATTGTTTGTAGCGGGAAAGTTAAACTGGACATCATACTTGATGTGTTCGCCGGTAGGGGATATCAAGACGACTCCAGCCCCCGATCCTTTAAGCATTAAGGAACCGTCAAAGTACATTGTCCACTCGTCGTGGTGCTCGTACTCGGGTTTTTGCTTAGATTCCGGGTTTGTCCACTCGGCAATGAATTCTGCTATCGCCTGAGATTTTATGGCTGTTCGTGAGATGAAATGGAGGTCGAACGTCCCTAGCTCCACCGCCCATTTTGCTATTCGTCCTGATGATTCCCTATTTCCAAGGATTTGACCTAAGGGATATCTAGTAGGCACGACCATTTGTGGGCCTGAAAGTAATGCCTTAGTTTCCTTGAAGCCATAAGGAGACTATAAAGCAACTTTTGTACCTGTGGGTATCTTTCCTTTGGCCTATGTAAGACTTCGCTTACGTAATACACTGGTCGTTGGACGTTCTCACGTTCTACGACCAGTACACTGCTGCCAGCTTGTGGTGTTGTAGCCACGTAAATCAACAGTGTTTCCCCTGGTCTTGGAGAAACTAAGACCGGGGTGCTCGTAAGGTACTCTTTGAGCTTTTCAAAGGCATCATTCGCTTCTGTCGTCCACTCGAAACTTCTATGTTTCCGAAGGAGTTTGAAAAAAGGTAGTCCTTTTTCCCCTAACCTGGCTATGAAACGACTTAGCGCTGCCATACAACCGGTTAGCTTCTGGACTTCCTTCTTCGTGGTCGGGGGGCGTATCTGATGGATGGCCGATATCTTCGCCGGGTTTGCTTCGATACCTCTAGCCAAAACTAGGAAACCAAGCAATTTTCCAGCGGAAACCCCGAACACACATTTCTCCGGATTCAACTTGAGGTTATGTCTTCTCAAGTTATTGAAAGTCTCTTTAAGGTCAAGCATATGGTCACCGGAGTTGACACTTTTCACTACCAAGTCATCAACGTAGGGTTCCAAATTTTGACCTATTTGTGGGCTGAATGTTTTCTGCATTAATCTTTGAAAAGTTGCACCAGCGTTTTTGAGACCAAAGGGCATCTTTACATAACAGTAAGTGCCAAATGGAGTGATGAATGAAGTTTTCTCTTCATCTTCTTTACACATACTAATCTGGTGGTACCCTGAGTAGGCATCTAAAAAACTTAATAACTCGCACCCGGAGGTAGAGTCTACAAGTTGATCAATGCGAGGAAGGGGAAAATCATCCTTCGGACAAGCTTTATTAAGATCTGTGAAGTCTATACACATCCTCCATTTCCCATTACTCTTCCTAACCATTACAGGATTAGCGAGCCATTGAGGGTGATGTACTTCACGAATGAATCCAGCCTTTAAGAGCTTGTCAATTTGGTGGATGGCGTCCTTCCTGGTCGGGTGCGAAACGTCGAGCTTACGCTTGATCGGATTTTTGTCGGTGGGCGCTAGCTTTGTGCTCGATCACCTCCACAGGGACTCGGGCATGTCGGACGCTTGCCATGCGAATACATCTGGTTTGCTCGGAGGAAGGAGGCGGCGACTCTTCCTATTTAGGACCGAGTCTGCTCCGTCGATACCTTTGGAAAGGATCCACCATCATTGCACGACATGGCGTTTCTTGAAGGAGCGCCTTCGTCGAGTGGAACCTCTTTGGTGCAGTCGGACGGTTTGGGTGTTATCTTGGGTGCAGGTGCTTGACTGCACGGATGATGAGTCGAAATTTACGGTGGCGACTCATCGACCGATTCTAAAGATCTTCGATCACATGCGTATGCCATTTTGCGATCTCCACGAACCATGATCACACCTTTTGGTCCTGGTATTTTCAAACTTTGATACCCGTAGTGCGTGGCTATCAAGAATTTTGCTAATGTCGGACGACCAAGAATTCCATTATACGCGGTTTCAAAATCAACCACATCAAATGAAATCCTTTATGTTCGGAAATTATCAGGACTTCCGAACGTAATCGGTAAAGACACTTGTCCTATCGGTTTGGCGGTAGAGCCAGGAACTATGCCATGAAAGGCATATTTTACTAGTTTCACCTTTGTTCTAGGAACCTGCATGTCTTCTAAAGCTCCCGAAAATAAAATATTTAAAGAACTACCACCGTCTATTAACACCCGATTGACTTTGCAGTTATTAATAGTAGGCTCTACGATGATAGGGAACCTACCCGATTGAGTTGACGGGACGGGGCAGTCTTCTTTGCCGAAGGAGATTACGGTATCCGACCACCTTGATGGTAGGCGGTGATCGAAGGTTCTGCTAAGTTGACTTCTCGTTCCATGGCCTTCAGATGACGGCGCGAATCGTATGATGAAGAACCTCCAAAGATCATGTTGACCGTGCGTTGAGGTTCCTGGTACTCCATTTCTTCATCGCCATCTTTGTCTTTCTTGGAACTTGTTTCCCCCAATTCTTGAATTGCGGGAAGCGGGCCGTTACCTGCATAGTAATCCTCCAGCTTCTTTTGCCAAACACGGCAGGTGCGCAAATCATGCCCTGCCTGTCGGTGAAGTGGACACCACTTCTTACTCTTACTGGGACTATTAGTCGGAACTTTGGCTTTGCCCCGACCGGTATAGTCCTTCTTGCCCTTGAACGGTTTATCTTGAACCGCAAGGACCTCTTTGGTGCCCATCTTACGGTGCTTCTTTTTCTTGGAAATCGTTTTGGGATTCTTTTCTGGCTTCTCTAAGCCAGGCTGAGGGATTTTGTCTTTTCGATCTATGGCTTCGTTCCATTCAACCGCTTCGCTAGCGGCTGCATATTTATCAGCCATGTCAAAAAGTTCGGCAGTTGTTCGTGGGGGATTCATAGCGATATCCTCCGTAAACCGCCGATTCCTTAGACCTGCCTTGAATGCCTGAATCATAGAAGATTCTGCGATCTCTGGAATGGAATTTTGAACTTGGCTAAACCTTTTGATGTACTGCCGGAGAGTTTCTTTTGGTTCCTGCCGAGTTCGATGGAGATCATCCTCCTTCCCAGGGCGATCATATGTACCCTGGAAATTCACAATTAACAGATCGCAGAGTTGTTTCCAAGTGTAGATAGATCCAACCGGTTGGTTAAGCAACCAAGACCGGCGGATCCTTCGAGCAACTGGGCAAATAGTTAGCCATCACGTTCTCATCACCACCAGCAGCTTTGATGGCAGTGGTATATATCTGGAGAAACTCTAATGGATTTTGAGATCCATCGAATTTATCCATGTTGGCAGGTCGAAACCTATTAGGCCAATGTATGCGGCTTGGAGCCTGCGAGAAAGGCTCGACAACTGTGATGATTCGTAGCCCCTTCTTGGGAGAGGCGCGGATTATGATCAATAGGAGATCGGTTTCGTAGTTAGAATCTCGAGGCTCGGTGTCTGATCCGGTCGTGACGTTATTATGACGTCTTTGACCGTTAGCACGACTCGGATGATGACGGAGATCATCCGGGCGGCGGTGTGCTCTCTGGCGAGGAAGAGGTCGTTGTTCTAATAGCCTTCTTCCTTCATGACTTGCTAGTCGAAACCGCCGAGGAGGTCTAGGTACCGGTGGATAACCATGCCGCCTCTCTTGAGGAGGAGCGCGAGATGAAGTCACCGTTAGACTTTGTGATGTCCTTTGCCCTCTGCGCTTCTGCGCACGCATGCTTTGTTGAAGGATTTCGATACCGCCCTACCAATTGGGTAAAGCCGGAGCTTGGCGAGCGGGTCATTATTATTGAGAATATCTTGAATCGACATAAGTTACGGCTATTCAGAAAGGTCTTAGGGATTCATCGTTGATGTTGTTGTTCGGAGACCGAAGTTCCTCTAGACCTTGGGCCCAACTCCGTCGGCCCGTCATCCTTGGTGAAATTGCACCACGCGATTAACCGATGGGCGTTCATCGGCTCTGTTGCCTCTGGCGGTGGTGCTTGATTGCCCACGCCATCTCCATCGCCAGTGGTGGCGGGCGGGTGTGCGGGGTCGTGCATGGCATTACGATCAGTATTTCCGATCGCGTTGACCTCATGCTTCCAATGAATGATCCTCGAGGAGCTTCCACCGGTAACTAGTGGAGAACTTCTCAGTGCTTCTACCAGAGACTCCCATGACGGAGACCGATCGGAGATGAGAACCTCCTGAGGTCTTCGTGGTGGGCTCAGCCTGATTCGGCGGATTGCCGATCGGATACTGAGTTTTATCGTCCCCACTCGGCCCATTACCGATGAGGGTTTCATCGACACCGTTACCAAGTGTCGGTTGGTCCCTGGAATTTCCAGAAGCCGTTGGTGAATACCTGTCAGCCATGGTTACGTCAAGGGTATATTGACCCTCGGGTTGTGGGGCTAAAGCATTGTCACCTTTTTCACCGGTCGGAGAAACCGGTCTTGGAGAAACATTCGGATGTTTCGAACTGGTCGGAACGACCTGTCCCTCAGAGAGCGCTTCTTGGCGCAACGGAGTGTCTTCATCCATCCGCTCAAATTCACCGTCATCAACGACTGGCGAACCAGCGGAAGAGGATGAAGACCCCGAATGTTGTATGGCCTGGATGCAGGCTTCCATGTCAAGGTTGGAGTAGTCATCCAGGTTGAACCAATTCTCCTCATCCCATGTTCCTGCCATACTTACAATTATAAATATGAAGAAAACAGACGAGTTGAGCGAGGAACCTCTTGAGAGTTTTGCACTATCTCGCTTTACGGACGACGGCGCCAGCTGTCGACGATCAAATCGCCGATCTTATGATTATATAAAAAAAAGAGGAAAAGTGTGCGTATCTCCTGGGAGTGGAACGGGCTTGCTCTTTATTGCTATGAACTCACTGTTACAAACACTAAGAGTTTCTAATCACTACAAGAACACAATGCTCAGCTATTCCTTGCTTGGTGTTGTTTCTGCAGTGATGTTCTACCTTCGACTTTGTGTGTCTATGCTTCTTTGCGTGTCTTCGTGTCCCCCTTCCGGCCTTCTATGATCCTCCTTAAGTACTTGATGAAGCGGTGGTAGTTATCCCATGAAGAGACATCCGTTGGGGAGCGACGCGTCTGGTCGGGAAGAGGCGGTAGTTATTATATAACTTCTATAGTACCTACGACCGGTTAGGTCGGTGGTCTTTAGAAGTTACGACCACGAAGATGTATGGTCTTTATCATATATTAGGATAATATATGCATATTTTAATCCTCAACAAACTGAACTACTGAAAAGTGATGACAGCATGATAGCAATCAACAGCCGTCACAGCGCCACCCAGTCATGCAAAGGAGAAGGCGAGAAGCAAATTGGTTAGAAACTTTTTAGACTTCAATTGTCATCTTCTTGAGAGAGCCTAGCTGTACGACTTGGTGCTAGCACATCGGCAAGCGGTGTTCCTTCCCTGAATGTGTGGATACTGTAGAAGCGCTACTGCGATTGTTGTTGCACATGAGGACGATCGCGACCTTGGCGAGGAACTCGATTGGTTGCTAGAGGGGACGATCAACTACGAGGACGATCGACTACGGTGAACGATCAATTGCGACACTACATCGATGCGCTCTTCGTTGGATCAGGCTGCTCCAACTCTTCTTTCGCTGCATTGCGCGTCTGTTGGTAATGATATGTGATCACTTGTTTGCATGACGTCCTGGTTTACGTGGCTGAATTTTTGAATTATCAGCTAACGTAGCTTACCCGTATTCCTTCACACCGGCTTGATGTGCGTCCTCGTCGCTACCGTCCGAGCCTGGTTTGGCATCGTCATCGGACTCCAACCCGAAAGGCTGATTCAGTAGATACTCGTTGTAATCAATGCGGGCCGACCACTACGATTCCACCTCCCCATTTCGCACAAAAGTATGCGCGGGACAATTCTCCGAGGCTGCACATTTCGTGCTGCCCTCTTTAGGCTCAGGCCGCGCTTACCCGCTTGTAGAGGCCCCGGCATCATCAAGATTTTCCAGCGCCCTACGTACGAAATACACGTACACCATCGCCCCCTGTGAATGGCCGCCTCAGGTTGGGAGGCAATCTTCATGTACTGCCTCTATGCCATGTTTGCATTCACCTTAAAGAGCTCCCACACATAATTCGTGCATATGATTCCCTCGATCACAACTTTCTTTATCGTTGCCTCTGTGCTGAACTCCCTTCGGATGCAGATTCGAAGCTCGTGAATAGTAATCATGCTGAGCCCCTCCGCCCGAACCACCTTGTACTAGTATCTCGACAGGTCTAACCCATTCGGTCTGGCCCGTACGAGACCATCATCATAAAACACATATAAGTCTTGTATGTTCGAAATTACCTAAAGCCACAACAACCCCATCTGCAGTACATATGTGTAATTAAATGCGATAAATTGCATGTAACTGATGGATTACATATGTGTAATTAAATACAAATAATTAATTAATTACCAAAAATTCTAGAAAATTGTAGGTAATTCATTACTACCGTGCTTACCACTATTAAAGCACATGTTCATTGCCACCTAACTACTTATGACTAACTAATTTGCACTGAATGAGTTATGCTTGACTAATTGCTATTGAACTAATTACGACTGATTAATTACCATAAAATAAATCACGAGTAGTTAATTTCCACTAATTTAATATACCGAACTGATAACCACTGAACTAATTAGGACAAATTTATTACCGCTAAACTAATTTATTACTAGCAAAGTATGTAATTACCACTAAACTTACTAATTACGATTGATTGTTTACCTCTAAACTAAAATTAATCTCCTAATAAAATTAATCATGTTACGTTCTCTGAGTTCTCAGCAATGAGCGCCAGAACGAGAAACGAAATGCAATTGATATGAGCGAAGAGTGACTGCGAGAGTTCGGTATTTAAAGCCGAGCGAAGGAGGAGCCGCAGTGTTGGCGCTGGGAATTCCAAAAGCGTTGGTGCTGGAAATTCTGGACAAGGTGTTAGATGTGCGGAGGAGGACGGGCTGTGGAATTAGGGGGAAGGGCCTGGGCTTCAGAGCATCTCCCAACGACAATTGTGGATTTTTTTCCCGGTTTTTTGTTTCTCCAGAGAACCGGATCGGACTGCTTTCCATGAGGCGGGAGGAGGGCCGTGCGGCATGGAGCGGAGGGGAGGGCACGCGGCAGCTGCGGGAGGGTTGCCGCAGGGTGGCCGTGTGGCAACGTTTCTACACGATGGCCGTGCGGCAACGTCCACTACTACAAAACAAGCTATACTAGACGCTTCATCACAGATGATTCCTTTAGAACCATCTATATTGTAGTTATCATAGACGGTTTTGTAAGAACCGTCTGTGATACAGAATTATCACAGACGTTTTGTAAATAGAACCGTCTGTGATAATTCACAAATGGTTCTTAAGAAGAACCGTATGTGATAGTCTAAGTCATCACAGACGGTTTATAATAAAAACCGTCTGTGGTGAGATATTTATCACAGACAGTTCTTAATACAAACCGTCTATGGTGAGATATTTATCACAGATAGTTTTTCTTAAGAACCATCTGTGATGAGATGCTTGTGATATGTTATCACATACGGTTTTTGTATAAAACCGTTTGTGATCGCAGCGTGGGAGTTTCAAAAATTTTGAAAGCGTGCGTGGGAGGCAAAATATTTTTGGCCCTGTCCTTATAAATAATAGCCGAGTCGAGGCAGGATGTGCTGGGGAGGGTGTTGAACCTGCAGGACGCCGACGTGCTGCTGGACTTCGTCTCCATCGACGTGCTTCGGCCCAAGTTCACCGCCGCAGGCCTCCACGACAAGGACCTCGTCCTCCTCAGCTGTAAGCAAACAATCTTCTTCTTCCTCGATGACTCGATCGATCATGGTAGCTAACCTATGGGTGCACGTACGTAAATGGTAAATAGGTGCAGTGGCTCACATCTGCAATGGCTTCGCCGTCATCGCCTCCGACGCCGTGCTCTACAACGACACCTCCACCGTCGACGTCGTTGACTCCTACTCGGGCATCCTTAGCACCCTCTTCCCCGACGACATGGTCAAGATGGGCAGCATCGGGGTACTCACAGGCCGTAAGGGTGAGATCATGAAGGTTTTTGTATGGGAGTGATGCATTTTTTATGTATTTTCAAGAGTCTCTGAAGATGGAATGCTCACATAAAATGTAATGATACTAACTATGAAACATTCAAAATCTGATTTTTTTAATAGAAAAAAACTATCACAGACGGTTCTAAACAAGAACCGTCTGTGATAGATTTTTTCACAGACGGTTTGAAAACCGTCTGTGATGACCGTCTGTTATCACGGACACATAAATTCAGACGGTTTTAAATTCAGACGGTTCAAAAAATTGTCTGAATTTATGTGTCCGTGATAACAGACGGTTTGAAAACCGTCTGTGATGAGGTTTTGTGTAGTAGTGGTCCTGCAAGGTAGTCGTGAGGCAACGGGGCACGTGGCGGGCGAGTAGGGGCTAGCGCACAGTGGCCGTGCGGCAAGTGGCTATATTTGCAAAAAAAAAAAATAGGGATAGTCATTCTTGTAAATACACGACGAAAAGATACTACTGCAGCAAAAAAATTCCCACTTTTTACATAGTGGCATGTTGGTGTCTACAACCGGTCTCGTGAAAGATTCTTGCCAAAAATCAGCAACTATCCGATTCCAAAGTCATTTTCTATGTGCGAGTTGCCAATTACCAGTGGTTATTTTGAGGATATATATATAATTGCTTGCACGCTAGCTAGCCATATACATCGATGGCAACATCGTATAAAGCTCGAGTGCGACCGGTAGATCGATGTGTTAACCTTATTTTGTCGTTACCATTTGTACCAGCATTGTTGCATAAACAGGTTGCTGTCCGAGAGAAAAAGCAGCTTATAACTTTGTGAAAAGCCTGGGTACATATGCGAAACGAATGCAATAGTACAGGACGGTTTTGATTGGACCAGCCTTGAGCATTCGAAGACCTAACAGGAACTGTAGTACTTCACAGTGTGACCAGCCTAAGAAGACTCGGCCATGACGAGCAGGCATCAAATCGGTGTAGGTTAGCTTTGGATCAGAGTAACATTAGACGTTTCATCTGTACAAAATGCTTCGTGCACCCCCAGGTGTAAAACATAGGTAGGTGTTGTTTATGGGATGTTTTTTTGGATGTAGACGGAACTTGCCAAACGTATAGGTTTGTTTCATTAGGAGCCTTAACTAGACTACCGCAAAGTTCTAGTGCACAATCGTTTCTATCGCCCCCACCCCCACACCACCACACTTAAATTTTGAAACCGGATGATTTGCATGAATTTTGTCAAATATAGAAGATTTTTTTTTTGTGCTGAAATTTATTTTCAAAAATTCTACCCGATATTTTCAGCCATTTTTGGCTAAAATTTTTAATTCATATTTTGACACTTGATACCGGTTATCTTAACCCTCGTATTGGCTCACAAAAAGGATGTAAGGATCGCCACTTTTTCTTCATATTAGGAGAATCTTACTGTAGTATGATCCTGGTCATAACTAACTTTTTTCAATACAAATATTTTATGAGTACTGTAAAGGGAAGAATTGATTAATTACTAGCTACTTCCCTCATAAATATATTCCTATTTTAAGATACAATGCATCCAACTTCGGTAGATGCATGACTCCACTGCGTTACATCACATGGTATCCGAGCCTGCAATTAGATACAAGAAATATTAATGGCCAAAAAAATTGAGTAACATGTTTACAGGCTGAATCTTGATAAATAAATAAGTTTACATACGTGTACTATCTAATTACATCTAATCGAAAAAGTTTTTTGTCATAAAAAAATATGGCTGTATTGGTTCACCAAAAGATGAAAGGATCGCCACTTTTAGTGCCCATTTTGGAGAATGTTGCTGCATTCCTAGTCAAAACTAACTTTTTCAATACAAATATTTTATGAGTACTCGAGGTCACTAAATTTACATGGAAATGACTAAAGGGAAACGGGGAAATGCTTTCAGTAGATAGTACGACTAAAATTTGCATTAGTGGTATTATAGGATCTGTACAAGGAGAGAATTGATTAATTACTACCTCCATCATATATAAATATATTCCGATGTTAAGATACATTGTATCCAACTTAGGTAGATGCATGACTCCACCACATTACATCGCAGGGTACCCGAACCTATAACTAGATACAAATAATGGCGAAAAGAAATTGAGTAACATGTTTACGGCTTGAATCTTGGTAAAGAAATATACACTTGATTGCAGGTGTCGAATCCAGATTTTGAAAATTCAAATCTTCTGTGAAAATACTGTACTATTCTCTAGATCAGTAGATAGCGTTCACAGTATACATCACCGAATCATTTCATACATAACGTAAACCGAACCAAATATTATATTACAAACATCAGAATCACATAGACCACATCGGGTCAAGTTTTACAATAAGGGCTGAACATGCCAAATGGTATATTACATAAATTGCTAAAGCGGTAGCGGAAGCAAAAGGGTGACAACACATCTCTCCACAATCAAACGAGTGGGGTATCCCATGTACGTCCGATATTATCCAAATCCTCTGTATGCAAGTACCGACGTAGCCGTCTAGACTAAGGCGAGACCTAGACTAATAGATTCAACTATTCTTCATCATTTCCTTGTCTATCAACTTCTGGATTCTCGTAGTGGGTCTAGTGTCTATAATTTCCTGCTTCTGAGATTTGAGAGAAAGAGCGAGGATGAGCACAAAAAAACCATGCTCGCGAGCCAACACACATAATGCAATAATATACATACAAGCCTTTAACAAGGATGGCTCTGGTTGCTTTTTTTTGCTAAAAGCAATAGTTTCAATTACAATATTTAGAAACTTCCTATGACTTACCAATTTAACCAAATATCATTTTATTAAAGAGATAGTTTGCAATATTTATAACGGAAAAGGTTACCTCCACCTTATGCTTATTTCTATTGGAGTCACATCTACCTATCAACATCACTGGGTACAACGACCTAGGAAAAATCCAAATTACAGGCTAGGTGAGCCCAATATATTATTCATCCCACCTACAAAGTTTTATAAATAGAACTAACTCTAGTAAATTCCTATGTCCGCCTTTGACTGTAGACACGACTGTTTAAATAGTTTATACTTTGCAGAGATTGTACACTGTACCCACAAAAGACAATTAACTCGTTGCCTCACATGGTTCCTTGGTCATGTAGTTGAGAGATCATCACAACAACCTTTTAAATTATCTCGTCCCTTCCATCATTTCACCTATATGGGCTGCTCCCACTTGCGGTGGGTCCCATGAGTTGTACGAGATGTTCCTCACAACACTAGCGCAGATGGACTACAACGTTCCACAACGACTAGCGCAATTAGAAACTTCACCTTCGGTATCCCATTCAAGCCGGAACGTATCCCATGCTTGCACTATTTCACTCCACTACCAGTGAGATAACTTTTAGGGTCCAATAAATTTACTAAGTCAAGTTGTACTCTACAGACTTGTGGTTGTACTTATTTTATAATGGGAGGTCATGATAAGATTAAGTCCTTAAAGTCATCTGGGTGGTTCATATCACATTCCAATCACTGTCGTGTTGCTTTAGCACCCACCATCATACCATCAGCCCAGACATGGTAGTAGCAATTTAATAGGATTTTTGGGGAACAAAATACATTATCTTCAACATTCCAGTTATTTACGCACAAATGACTGCCCAAAACCACTTTCATGATTAAAAGATGATGACTATGGTATTTAATACCCTGATACTTAAGCAAGACTAGTATGACGCTTAAATACGACCTTATATCTAGTAAGTTACTATTTAATATCTAGGGTGACAATGATTAAGGAATTTAAGTTGTCAATGATGGTATATTAATAGTTAACTACTAAGTAGGTATGTAACTAACCTTCAAGGAGTTGACATACATTTGCATAAGGAATTAAGCATGCAATTTGCTATTTAAAAATAATATAATTTGCATAAAATATAGGCTCAAAATGATCATATTATTGACTCGCCTGGATTGAAGGTAAGAGAGTCTTAGAAGTCTTGTGCTTGATCAAAATGGAGATCTCTCGTTTCTCCGAACTCTACTCGGACGAACGCGGCGGAAAACGAACAAACAAGCCAATAAAATAAATAAATACACAATAAATAATAAAATAACTCCAAATTAAATAAGACCGCTGCCATTAGCAGGATCTTGAATTTGGACAAATATAGAAATAAATTTCAATTAAATCGGAGTTATAACAGAGGAGAACGAAACCTTCGAAGTTTGAGTTTGGATTAAATCCGAGAAAAAAAAGGAAAAGAGAAAATATCTCACTGACATTCGGGACCCACTGTACAGTGGTCTGGTAATTTCCAGCGGACTATTAAAAAATAATGTAATTATTTAAAATCGACAAGCTGTTGAGTAACAAGTGGACTAGTCGTCTCAACCACCGGATGATTAGTCCACGTGTCACTTGACTGTTGGACGACTTGAATCAGTCACTCACTAGTTGAGCGACTAGACCCAAGTCATTCATTGGTGAAGCAACAGATGATTATTTCTGTAAAATAAAAAATAGGTATATTAATATATTAATGTATTTCAGAATAAAATAATAATTATTTATTAAAAAAAATTACATGTTCATGTGTCGAGTCTAAACAAGCCTACCCTTGAAAACCCAGGTTCGACAAGGCCACGACCAAAGCCCGAAAATATTAATATAATTTATTTAATTATTTATTTAAAAATTATCGGGTTACGCTGGCCGATGGGCCGAAATCGTAGGTCCTAAGCCCGTGCCAAGCCCGAAAAAATGGGTCTGTGCAGACCATGAACAGGCATATTCATAGGATGCACCTTGGAGTAGATATCCCTGGCGGTAGCAAAAATATGTGGGTACTTTGGTGATTACCAAAGCCCCCGATAATTGGTTGGTCCAGATGTTGTATCGTATATTCGTACACGATCGAGCATAAAAGAAATCCCGACAGATAAGATGTTGTAATCTGACAATCCTCTCCAAGAGAGACAAGAGAAGAAAAAAAAAAAAAAAAGCAAGGCGACACACGCAAAACGGCACAGGGAGCACTTTCCCCGCATCAAATCCCAGCCGCTCGTCTCAAAAGCCAAGCCCTCACAGCACAGGATTTCCCTCTTCCTCCCCGGAAAAAAATGTGATGGTCCTCCCTGTCACCTGTTGAATTATTTTTAAGATGACTAATCCAGCAGCCGATGAAAAAGCCATCACATGAAGCCCTCCTGCAGTAAATTTTCTTCATTCCTTCCCCTTCCCTCGCTTACAAAAGGGCGGCCAGCCTCCTCCCCGATCGCCACCAACATCTCTCTCTCTCTCTCTCGCAAGCACTCATTCTCTCACACGGCTTGTGAGCTTTGTAACAAGCAGTACGAGTGCGAGCAGGTCAAGTGAGGCTGCAGGCACAATGGCGATGGAGAGGCAGGAGAAGGGCATGGGCAAGCAGGCGGCCAACCCCGCCGCCTTCAACATCGCCGAGGCCGGCTTCGGCGATCGGTCCGACCTCGACGACGACGGCCGCGAGAAGCGCACCGGTGCGCATGCGTGCATCCTTCTTCCGCTTGTGACCGCTTGAGCATACTCGCATGTATGTATATGTAATATGTGTGATGCTGGCTGCTGCATGCAGGGACTCTTGTGACGGCGAGCGCGCACATCATCACGGCGGTGATTGGGTCCGGGGTGCTGTCACTGGCGTGGGCCATCGCGCAGATGGGGTGGGTGATCGGCCCCGCCGTGCTCGTCGCCTTCTCCGTCATCACCTGGTTCTGCTCCAGCCTCCTCGCCGACTGCTACCGCTCACCGGACCCCGTCCACGGCAAGAGGAACTACACCTACGGCGACGCCGTCAGGGCCAACCTAGGTATATACCCTGCTACCTACCAACCTAAGTAAAAAAAAACATCTTTTTATTCACTATTTGCATGGATGAATTAGCTAGGACCTGATTCTGACATACTAATTAATCTCTTGCAGGCGTTGCCAAGTACAGGCTCTGCTCTCTCGCGCAGTACGTCAACCTGGTCGGTGTGACCATTGGCTACACCATCACCACGGCCATCAGCATGGGGTACGCATACGTGCATGCCTCAAACAATACTCAAACCAGCACAAACACTGCATGTTTTATGTATGCAAAGTGCCTAACTTTCCGATTGAGCTAGCCATCCTTTAGTAGATGAGAAAAATTAGTCAGACTCGTATTGATTTGTTTGTTTGTTCGTTCGTTCGTTCGTTTCTACGTAGCATATGTTTTGTGTGTGCCAAATGCTGTCTTAATTTGTTCTTTCTTGAGGGGAAAAGATATGTTGGTGTCTCTGTCGTTTTGGGTAGGAGAATAGTAGAGGCTGAAGAGTCCACTTCTCTAAAGCAAAACAAAGCAAAGTTTTTCTGATATGTCTTCACTATGTCAGTCAAAGAGGGGTCTTTTTATGGTCCAACAAACAGAGAAAAAGTTTACAAGATAACGTTATTTGACAGATCAAAAGTCCTTGGAAAATTAGATACTGCTTTTCCCTTGAAAAAGAATTGGCAATTAGCTAAAGGAGTGGTCTATATTGGCACGGTCGATCAGAAGAAGAATCTTATTCGCGATAAGCATCTAAAAGCACTGTGACAAATGATTGATTATATTGACATGCATATAATTAAGTTACTACCAAATAAACGATCTTTCCGTTCATCCTTTTTCACTGAATATATCATTATATCAACCTGCAGGGCGATCAAACGATCCGACTGCTTCCACCACAACGGCCACGATGCCAAGTGCGAAGCATCCAACACAACAAACATGATCATATTTGCAAGCATCCAGGTCATGCTCTCTCAGCTGCCGAATTTCCACAAGATTTGGTGGCTCTCCATTGTCGCAGCCGTCATGTCCCTGGCTTACTCGACCATAGGCCTTGGCCTCTCCATAGCAACAATAGCAGGTTAATACTACTAACTGATATACATGCTCATATGATTTAATTTGATTTGCTGATATGCATGAACAAGAAAAATCTTTTCTTCCTTCCACTCTGTTTTCCATGTTCACATCATGATTCACAACTCACAAGGAACAGAACAAAAAGATATGATGATGATACAATTTCTGGTAGGGCAGAATTGAAGGGAGTGCATAAGGACATATGACATGCTGATGAGGCTTTTTGTTTGTACATACATGTTGGCCCGTGATGCAATGTATGTGTGTTGATTGATTTGCAGGTGGGGCGCATGCCAAGACAACGCTAACAGGGGTGACCGTTGGGGTGGATGTGTCTCCAACTGAGAAGATTTGGAGAACATTTCAGTCCCTTGGAGACATTGCCTTTGCCTACTCCTACTCCAATGTCCTCATAGAAATTCAGGTATCCTACTAATTATCTTGATGTATCGTCGAAGCAAATCTTTTTATCAGTGAATGGTAGATGTGCAATAAAACGACTAAATATCTAGGCATATTATTGTGTTACAGTAGTACTTCATCTGGTCTTTTAAAATATCATATCAGAAGATACCATTGGTAACTCTTTCGGTGTTGAATATATATGAGCCCATGCCCGTGATCTTTCGGGCTCTGGCAAGAGGACAAATTCTGAAGGAAAACAGTATGGGTGAGCCCTACAAGAGGACAAATTTATCAGTCCAATATAAGCATTTCCTAGTTCCTACATCCGATGATAAATATAAATAAATTCTTTTAGAGAAAATGGTCCAAGTCAATAAAGAGACTCTCCTCTCCATTGAACCCAGTGCAGAGTGCAGACTCTGCATGGGTATGAACAGCCAACAGTATTCAAGGCAAATCTTTGCCATGAATGATAGTATGGAGATAGGGATAATTCTAATAATTGGCCTGTCAAGTTCAAAGTATGGTAGTCCTCTTCTCAGAACAGTTCAGAGTGCACATGCTAGATCATTGCTCAAAATTACCCACTTCCTGCAAATGCTTCAAATATGAAAATTTCCTCCACCAAAATGCCATCTTTTCAAGTAAACCTTATCCTGCACCATCCTATATTCCTGTACAAAAGACGGTGACCTCTAAATCCCTAAAAATAAATGCTACGAGCACTCCTATTAGTGTCCCAAAAAAAAATTATGTCCCCCTTCCGTGAGGATGGTGCCCCCACGTGTCACCACAGCCCACACGTCAGATCATTGGCATGCCTACCACAGCAACTCGCGGGATCCGGATGCTCCCGTCGCTGAACAGTGTTTCCTGAGTGCTCAAACACTATCCTGCGATGGTGCTGCAGCAACAGTAGAATATCTGCAGTAGCGATTTTACTTTAACAAAATACTGTAGATATTGGTCTCGCCTTTTATTTCTAGTCGGACGGTGTAATACCATATACAATCTATCATTTAATATAGAGGATCTAGATCCGCAAATCAATACTGTGCCTGGTTGCGACAAAACAATTTACTTCCCCTACACCCTGAGTCCAGGATAGGACGTCGCTTGCGGCGCATGCAGCGACAAGGGAAGACATCAACAAGTCTTGAGGCAATTCAAGAACCGCATTAAATTGATTGCACATTTACACCTTATGCAAATCTCAACGCCTGTACCAGTAGAGTTCTCTGATTCCTAGGTCAAGATCGGTCAATGCAGACAGTTTGCAAATCCACCCCTTGGAGATGTATAATTTGCAGTAGATATTGTCTAAGGGGAATGATGTTGATGAAATGGAGATGTATGCAATATATTGTTGCAGGACACGCTGAGGTCGAGCCCGCCGGAGAACGAGGTGATGAAGAAGGCGTCGTTCATCGGCGTGTCGACGACGACCATGTTCTACATGCTCTGCGGGGTGCTCGGCTACGCGGCGTTCGGCAACCGCGCGCCGGGCAACTTCCTCACGGGGTTCGGCTTCTACGAGCCCTTCTGGCTCATCGACGTCGGCAACGTCTGCATCGCCGTGCACCTCATCGGTGCCTACCAGGTGTTCTGCCAGCCCATCTACCAGTTCGTGGAGGGCTGGGCGAGGCGGCGGTGGCCGGACAGCGCGTTCCTCAACGCCGAGCGCGTGGTGCGCCTGCCCCTCGCCGGCGACTTCCCCGTGAGCCCGTTCCGGCTGGTGTGGCGCACCCTATACGTGGTGCTGACGACGGTGGTGGCCATGCTTTTCCCCTTCTTCAACGACTTCCTGGGGCTCATCGGCGCCGTGTCCTTCTGGCCGCTCACCGTCTACTTCCCCGTCCAGATGTACATGGCGCAGGCCAAAGTGCGCCGCTTCTCGCCGACGTGGACGTGGATGAACGTGCTCAGCCTCGCCTGCCTCATGGTCTCCGTCCTCGCCGCCGCCGGCTCCGTGCAGGGGCTCGTCAAGGACGTTGGAGGCTACAGGCCATTCAAGGTCTCCTAAAAATCCATCAAGCGATCGCACCATGCATCAATGAATATCGATGAAACAAACATAGCAGCATGCATGCACGCACGCATAGTGATGATACATACGGTTATTATAGGTGAAGGGTCGTGTCGTGAGACAGAGGTTAATTTGAAAGTGAAGTGTCAATGTAAGTGGTAGTAAATTTAGACTGATTAATATGGTTTGCATTTGAAGTGCATGTAACTAAGTAGTAGTAACAGCAGCTTAATCAATCTGGATTCTGGATAGCAATATGAGGTTAACAACTCAGTTGACTTCATTCTAAGGCAAACTTGGGACATATTTCTGAAGGTAAGGTGAAAGCTCAGTTCTGTAGCACAAGAGAAAGGGAATGGTATGTTGAAGTTAGTATCAGTCATATTGTGAGAAAGAGTTGAGCGTCGAAGTGTGACTGTGTATTTACATCAGTTGCTGTGTCAATCAAATTATTTTCTGATTTAGCAAACTTCATGTGGTACTAATCATCACTCTCAATCGTCACTCCCGTCCCTATTATTTAGAACAGAGTCAAAAGCTAAAATCATGGTACCTATCAGACATGTTGAAGCAAGAGCACAAAACCAAAGCACAAATAACTTCTAACTTGTATTGTACACCACTCTACTTAATTAAAGAACACATCGGATATCATGGTAAAACTTGTGGTTTCAGGAGAAAAAAAAAGAAGTAAAGAAAGAAAGATGAACATATCAAAACTTTGCTGATACTCAATAGTCAAAACAGGGGATCACGTTTCAAGCAAAATGTCAACTGCTACTTGCCAAACTCTCATTCTTTTTCACCCCACTGGTGTTCAGATGTACTGCAAATTAAATAGCAAAGTGTACACCGTTCAGACGCTCGAATGATAAAAAAGCTCAGGCTGATATAAAAAAAGGCAGAGAGCATTTTTTACACCTGCATTCGCCGCTAAATCTAGTCAGCTAGTCATAGGCAGATGAGTAGCAACGAAGGCAAGTCAAGGAAACAACCAATGCTCACGAAATTCAGTGCAAAGTTGAAGGACAAGACACGAGTTTGTAATGATTTTTCTACACTAAACTGTAACCTAGACTTAGCTGTGCATCTTAAACAGGTTAATAGAGAGATTGAATAGCTACTTTTACGATTAAAAGTTTTAAACGGCTTTTCCTGCTTCCAGATTGCAATGTCGTCAATTGATTACGTACTCGCCGCAACTCAATGAAGGCTGAGCTGTTTCTTTTCAGTATGCAGCTTGTCAGGCCATGAACGGCAAGAACAAGAAGGCAGATACTACCTTCATTTCACAATACTTGGCACCGTTGATTTTTCACGGCCTTCAAGGTTAAACTTTGGTTGCTAATTTTACACTATAAATTTATAGAATGTTGTAGGGATATAGTACTAGGAAAGTATTTCGATCTTATGATCAATCTAACAATATCATTTTAATAGAATCAATCTAAAAATTTAGAAAATAATTATTGGTTGAAGGTTACAGAGGCCCTGTTTGTTTAGGTTTATGCTTTTTGGCTTATAGCTTAAAGCTAGCTTTTTGGCTTAATCAGCTTATAAGCCTTTTAGCTTTTAAGCCAAGCTTTAGTGGTTGGTAATTTGATTTTTTATAAGATGTTGGCTTACTGAGTTGGGTATGAAGAGGAGGATAGAAGAGTAAAAAAAATGGAACGATTTGCATTTATATGCAATGACATTTTGTGGGTAATTTCAGTGAACTTTAGTGGCAATCGGTTATTCTATTCCGCAAAAGTTAAAAAAAAGCACCTCTTCCTTGGCTTATGGCTTTTAGGCTTAAAATGGCTTAAGTTTTTTATAAGCCAGATAAAAAATCACATCTTTGTTTAGACTTAGGCCCTGTTTGTTTAGGCTTATTGTGTGGCTTAAAGGTCAAAAAGACTAAACCTAAACAAAGGGGTGACTTTTTTACCCAGCTTATAAAAAACTTAAGCCAATTTAAGTCTAAAAGCCATACGCCGTTGGAGAGGTGCTTTTTTTTTGACTTTTGCGGAATAGAATACTACATTACCCCTATACTTCGCTGAAATTACCCTCAAAATGACATTCATATATAAATGCGAACACCCTCGTTTTTTTGCATCTATTCCTTCCTCCCGTCCGTTCCAATCCCCCATCGAACCGTCCTCTCCCTCACCTCCCGTTCCAACCCCCACCCCCGCCCCCTCGGTTCCTTCCTCTACCGCCTCCCCTCCCGTTCCCATCACCACCGCGGCCGCCTCCCTACGTCTCCCCTTCCCCACCAATGCCGCCTCCCCTCCCGTTCCCATCGCCACCGTGGCCACCTCCCTTAGTCTCCCCTCCCCATCCCAACGCCGCCTCCCCTCCTCTCCCGTTCCTCTGCCGCATCCCCTCCCGTTCCCATTGCCACCGCGGCCGCCTCCCTTCGTCTCCCCTCCCCATCCCAACGCTGCCGCCACCGCCTCCCTCCCCTCCCCTACCCAACGCCCCCACTGCCGCTGCCGCCTCCCCAACCGATGCCGCATCCCCTCCCTCCCCATCCCCAACACCCCAACTGCCGCCGCCGCCTCCCCTTCAAAGTGTGAGTACTAGTAACTCACTCAGATCAGATCTCTGAAGGGTTGTGGTCGCTTGTGCTTGTTCTGATCTGGGATGGTTACTTTGCCTCCTCGCAGGTTCAGCGTGCCCGAGGCGGCGCCCTTCACCGCAGTGCTCAAGTTTGCTGCCGAGGATTTCAAGGTCCTGCCCCAAACCAGCGCCATCCACTACTACAGAACACGTCATCACGCACGGTTCGAATCGTCATCACGAGCGGTTTCGAACCGTTCGTCTGTGATAACAGCGCTTACCACGCAGCGGTTGATTCGTTAAAAACCGCTGCGTGATAATTAATAATCACGCGGTTTTTAACGTAAACCGTCTGTGATAGTGATGATCACGAGGCGGTTTACGTTAAAAACCGTCGTGATAATCACTATCACGATGGTTTACTTTAAAAACCGTCTGTGATAAGTGGTTATCACGCACGGTTTTAAAGTAAACCGTCTGTGATATGTCTAGTATCACGACGGTTTACTTTAAAAATCGTCAGTGAAGCTATTACCACGCACGGTTTTATGTTGAAACCGTGCGTGGTAATAGCCTTCACGAGCGGTTTCAACATAAAACCGTCTGTGGTACCGAGCGACCTAGCTACATTGTTTCTTTGTTTTTGGCCACCTCGAATTGCTAGCCATGCCCTCAAAAACAAGCATGTACAAAAAAAGATACATCGCAGAGAATCAATTGTTGACAACTCAAATTGACCATTACTCAAAATAAATTAATAAATATCGAATTTGTTGAAGTATTTTTGCTATAGTTGTACAATTGGATTACAATTAAATCAATTGTTTGCGTGAATCTACGGGTCGGCGATGGAGTGAAACTCTCCTTTGTTAACTATTTCTGTCATGATAAAGGTGCATAGTCGCCTCGAACTTCCACGAGCTCTTGCAACGAACGAGTCCATATAAATCTATTATCAAACCACGCCGCTAGGTCAAGAAAAAATGGTAAGGATATATATTTGAATTTACAATTACAAAAAATTATTTCGAGATTGACAAACCTCCTGATTCTTCATCTTAGCACTAATGATTTGTCGCATATGATGGCAAGCGTAGAATGCACATAGCTCATCATTTTTTTGTCAAGGCGACTTTGCAAAAATAGAATTACATATGTACGTATAGTCATTGAAGACAAATTTTTATGAAGTATGATATATATAGGATTATTGTGTTGTAGCGCGTCTGGAAATTTAGTCTGTGTGTTAGTTGGTACTGGATCCACTTTGTATCTTCCTTGTTGGCTAACATAGGAGATGAACGAACTACATAATTGAAAAAGTTATCCTCGGGCATTTCAAACGAAGGAAGACTACAATAGAGTTATGTATGGAGGAAATGATCATACTTGTCGAGTATTCCTTGCAGAATGCTGAAGTCGTGATCGTTTCTGACTAGGGAATCAAGATATATCACAGTGTTCCTCTTGGGTATAATGACTAAAAGGATCCAGTGGTACCTACTCATGTATGTCGCTATAACTATTAAACCTAAGTACAAATGAAATTTGAATAGCAAATAGTGAAGCACTTACCCCTGGTTGTAGGGCACCAGTATGTAGTCCTTGCGATTCTGAAGAAGCAATGACGTCGTTATATAGTTCTCGACGAAGGTCGCGTCTGCTTGGATGGTTTGCATAGATACCACGTGTGGGTCGAGGAAACCCACCGGTTCTCGCCCTTCCCGGGCATTTTTCATCATGTATCTATGCATAAGCAATGAGTTGCGATATTTATCGGTATTACATTGTAACAGCCCCAATTTTAATAAACAGTAATTATATGCATTTTATATTATATTTGTTATTTCTGAAGCATTTGCATAAATTTTGCATTTATAAATATCCTAATCAAAGTCTAATGGGTAACTCCAATCAAAGCTCCAAAGAGAGACAACAATAAATACTTATGAAATTCTCTGGGAAATAATTTAATTAAAAACTTTACCATGTTTATCATAAATAACAATCTTCTCAATACAAGTAAAACAAGAATTTATTTACATCAGATCATATTATGTTTTACAACTTTGAATAATTTACAAAAATGTTAAAATAAAACTTGCATGGCATGTCGCCTAAAGCCTTCCTTGAAATCTTGCTCATCCATCGTTGTCCACCAAACCATCTTCTTGACCCAATCCAAACACCATTTGCAGCTCCATAGTTCGCCAACCAATCAAAAGACCATTAGTTGTTCAAAAGCAGTATAATAGAGTTAGAATAAAATAAATTGCCGTCAGTATACCATAGGAATCATTGCGGTTCCTCGATCTACCTAGATTAGTCGGCACCTTGAGTATCGCGACTACCCATACCAACACGGTTAACCTAAGCATCTTGGCTTTTCAAGTTACCTAGGCTAACCTGCATTAGTCGGCACTGGGATACCCAAGATACCTAGACTAACCTAAGTAAATCGGCACCGCCTTATTTCCGTAGGTTCTCATCATTCGGCATTTAGGAAATCCAAACCCACGATATCTTGAATTGCCTCAATCATCACAAAACCATTGCATAATGAATTGCTAACCATTGGACCAAAATGCCCAGCCCAAAAATATCTTAGGAGCCATCTGGATAAGCACAAATGCATGAGCATCATTAGCAATTTGCAATGACAGCTCATTCACCTCACCACCGCAAGCACCAGCCAGGAGCCACCAAGGCAAGAAGAGCGAACCGAGCCAAGAAAGCACCGAGGACAGACACCCCTTCCGAGATTTCCCAACCCATCGCAAAACCAGTGAAGCAACACAATTCCTCCCAAAGAGACCAATTCCTCACCACACCCCATTTCTTTCTCTTCTTAGAAGCAAGAACCGAAGGCAAAACCAGCCAAGCCGACACACAAGCCCAACATCATTCAGTGCACCACCGAAGGCAATCAAGAGCAAGACAATCAAAGCAAAGGCCAGAGCAAATCACCATGCCAAGCCAAGCCAAGATCACCATCATCAACTGATCTCGCAACCACCAAGGCAAGCCAAGCAGCAGCGGCAGCCAGAGCAAGAGGAGGAAGGAAGCCAGGGCCAGAACCGGGAGGGAGCACCAGCAGAAGGGCACGGAGGGGAGCACCAAACAAAAGCCAAGATCGCCACCCTCTTCTTCCAAATTTCTAAAATCATCCAGAGGTAACCCGGTACCCATCATCATGCACATCACTTGCACATCATCAATCATCGATTTCAATAGAATCAACCGGATATCAAGAGAACAATCCGTATAGCTCTCGGTTCATTTTCATCATCACAGAGCGGTAGGGGTAGGGTAGAGAGGAGATCACCGAGGTCTTACCTCGGTGGCAACCAACCCAACACCCACCTCCACCATCGTAGCATTCACCACCTCGAGGGACCTCCATGAACATGCATTCATAAATAATCAATAAGCATTAATCCTCAAATCAACCGGTTTTGCTAAAAATCAACATATCTGAAATCAATTAGAAAGGGGAAAAATCGAGCCCGATGGCGAATGCCGAGAACGGGCGGCGAGCGTGAGGGCCGCTCGGAGGAGCCAAAGCGGCCGGCGGGAGGCCGAGCCGCCAAGCCGCAAAGATCGAGTAGGCCGCGCGTGGTGAGCTTCGGACCGAGCTGTAGGGGACCCAATCCTCGATGGAAAACCAGATCCGGCCGAGCCGGGGCGCTAGGGAGAACTCCCAGTGGCGCAACGCGCTGCCACCGAGGGGGAGGAGAAGCGCAGAGGACCTTAAGCGGCGCATGGCCTCGGCGCACGGAGGAGGAGGAGGTGTAGGGGACCGAGGCGCAGAGCGCCGAGGCGAGAGAGCACCGAGCCGGGAGTGAGGGAGCCTGGGACGCAGCAGTGGCCAAGCATCGGCGATCAAGCGGCATGGCAGCAACAGGAGCGCAGGAGCCTGTGCGTCGTCAGTGAGGAAGCGAGGCGAGAGGCGGAGAAATGACGAAGGGAGAAAAGGATCGTACGAGAGGAATCTACTGAGGAGATAAGGAAGAGAAGGGAGAGTGTCGGCCGAGAGAATCAGAGAGAAAGAGAGATAGGTGATTAGGGTTAAAAATAGACATTAGAGATTAAGTGTTGAATAAAAATTTGAATTAAAGGATTAATGTAAATAAATTTCAATATATAGTAATGGCTATAGTTTTAGCTGTTTAAATTGATGTTAATTAGTAAGGACTATTAATACCATATAAATATTGCAATCGATCTAAGTTTAAGTCGCCCGTTGTGGTTGTATACCTAGAATGTTTGGAGAGAGTGTTTGTGAGTGCTAGGTGTCCTGTTAAGGAAAACAACATCACCTAAACTCTAGGTATCGTCAGTCATTATAATTACACCAGAAATTGAATTAACTTTAACCAGTCCATAAGAAATTGAATTTTTATTAAACTACAATCTATACCTAAGTGCATCTAGAATCATAACCTCATTAATATGTAATTATCATGCATTTTGAGCATTTTGGATTTCGATTTTATTGGTATTTATTCGCTATTGTATTTTCTTTTAGATTCGAATTGCATAACGTGAACGATTACGCCTCAGAGTGAACAAGTGGACATTCCATAAGGCAAGCATCCTCTACGCACCATGTTGATCCCAATTTTTGAATCAGATTTACAAAACACGGTGATCTTGTTGCATGTTAATTTTCTTAAAAATTAATTGTGATCATCAATAGGTAGTTATAACTGACAATTGTGGTTTACCTTGAATTGATCATACACTCAACCTAAGGTAGTTTGTGGTGATATAATACTTAATTTCAATTTTGCTTAGCCATGCGATCCATAGAGCGGTAGTGTTTGGCGTGCTTATCTTGTCAAACACGGGAACAACAAATACATTTTTATTTTTGTTGATTCTTTGTTCATTTATTTAAATCAAAATGAATCTAAATCTTGTTGTTAAACTTAATTCAAATCTGGACAAGTGGATGCTAGTGATGGTGCCTAGTGCACGAGAATGGGAACTGTGGATGTCTTGTGCAGGTTGATTAAGGATCAACTCGACGGCCAATTCAAGCCCAGCGTGCTTCCACACGCAGCAGTATGGGCGCTGTTTGGTTAAGTAAAGGGTTAATATTATTGAGTTGGATACAGGAGAGTAAGGACATGTGTATTGATTTCATATGGCATAGATGCTTAAGTCTTCGGGCCGTGTCGTATGCCATGTGGAGCTTATATCGATATCAGATGTTCTTAGAAGGGTAAGGCGTAGATGTGTTACATCGCATGTACGTACCTTCGTGGCCCCGATCATGTGTAATATGTGTGGCTAACACGAGTTTGCATTTAATTGACTGGGTCGGCATTCCCTGTACAACATGTGAGCCTCGGTTGAATATATGCTATCAGTCGTTGTTTAAGCGGGATCAGTCTCACATGGGTCATCCAACTCAATAGTGTCAACTTGTTGAAAAATACCAAATCTTAGTTTACCCTACGGCATACCAAAGGCGGTGTGCTATTATTAGGAGGCTTACGGGCTAACTAAGTCATGTGGGTAAGATGTACACCCTGCAGGTTAAAACTATTCGAATAGCCGTGTCCACTGATTCGGACAACGCTTGGATTGATGTCACCTGTATAGACTTTGCTCTAATTTGGGTTTTGGGAATTATTAATTTCGGCATGAGGAGTATCATGCTCGGTTTGGTAATGATCGGTGACTATTATTGATACTGTTTTTGCTTATGTTCAATTACTTACTGTTTTAGTCCAAATTGATTTATAAAATTGCTTTATTAAAACCTAGCAAGTGTAGGTTAAGATGTATTGCTTTCTGCAAAATTTAACCATTATAACCTTCCTGTTGTTAACCTTATGCATCTACAAATTCTAATCCTTTGTATAGGACCTATCAGACACTTTATTTTAAATAGTTTGTGTAAGTCTTGCTGAGTACCTTCTGTACTCAGTGGAATTGTCCACTTGTTGCAGGTAAAGAACGCCCTAGAAATATTCCAAATTGAAGCGATTACGGAGAAACTTCGGCTTTAATCCCAGTCAAGTTGCCCTTGGGTTGTGGCGCTCCACTGGGAAGTTTATTTTATTACTTCCTTTTTCATTTATGACTTACTTAATGTTTCCGCTGTAAATTTTTATTAATGTATTCCAATCGTGTATGCTTGTGATATAATGTTGTAAGGATATGTCTATGTTAGCGACTCATCACGGAGCTAACATGAGAGGCATATCAGGAACCTGAATATTGGAATTGTACCTTGTTAATGATTATACTTCTAGTATTATTTTTAATTGAGACTTGATTGTTCTTGATTAAAAATTTTACTTTTGGTATGATTATTAATTTGGTATAAACCTCCAATATTCCGGGGTCCTCACATACATGAATGTAGAACTTGATTGTACACACTTACAGTGTCCAACATCGTAGAAGCGAGGCGTCGAGGGCTTCGAGATTGAATAGGTTGAATAAGTCGTTGAACCCCACCACGGTTGCCCTACCGTTGAAGAAATGCTCATCCTTGTATGCGACGGTGATTCGATGATCGCACCTTCTTTGCGGTATTCCGCAAGTACCAGGCATGCAAAGCCTGACAAGCAAATCCAGCGTGGGCTAATTGTGCGTTAGAGCACAACGGTTTTCCGATGGAGTACTTCCCGTGCTTCTGGGACTTGGGAGGCGGCTTAATGTTCGTCGATTTGGCCTTAACGATTGGCAGCGTCTTCCTGCGAGACGACTCGGGAACCGATACGGTAGCACGCTTTTGTTGTTCCTTCGGCGTCTTCTCCACGGGAACCGATGAGGTGGCCTTCTGAGGCGAAATATGAGGTGGAGTCATGGAGGGTTCCGTTGGAGAGGAATGGTCCTGTCGAGATTGCGGCACTGCTGGGTCCAGGACGATGTCCGTCTTGGGCCACTGGATAAAGCGTACGGCATCCCTAGTGTTGTGATCTCTTCGTTGAGGCGAATGTCCAACGGACGGCCATGAAATGTTGATGTACCATGTCCACCTCCACCCTTGCGTAACCATGCCACACGGACACCGTCTTTGCCTCGCTCCTTCTGGTATGGATGCACCATCCCCCGCCCAGCCTCAATAGGAATGGACCCAACTAACCTCAGTTGGAGCTTGCAGGCCGTCGGCTCCTACAAAACGATACGCAATTAGCTAAGGCGTCCTATAGGTCTATCTTTGGTGCATTCCATAGATGTACATTACCTTGATGCGGTCTATCGGTTGACAACCTTGTGTATTCCGGCTTGCAGTCAGGGAACAAAGGTCTCACCGAGTCCTCCCTTAAGCCCTCGAATTTACAAAACTCTCTCTCACTGTAGTTCTCTTCTGCATCGCGTAGCATCCGATCCAGTTGTCATCGTGCCCCTATCCTCATCAAAAGCACATCCACATCCGGCAAATCGTTGACTTCCTCGGCGATGTCGTCATTATTAACCGGTATAATCGCTCTTCACCGTGGTGGTCCAACATGTATACCCTTTTTGAAACCCCTTCAATCAAGTGCGCCGATCTGCGCGCGTTGTTAAACATCTTGATTACGCAATCAATGCACCTGACGATTACATAAAATTTATCCCCTTCTTCAACATATCACGCTTTCGGGCTCTTCTAAAAGCAACCACGCCATTAATGTAATCTTGACTCACACGGTTCACACCGTACATCCGATTCGATCCATCTACAATACGCATGTAACAAATTAGTGTCAAATTGATTAGCGATTAATTTATAGCAAACGAAAATGTGCAATATAAACTCATTCTCCAACATTTGTATCTAAGGTTATTGAAAGAAAACTCTTCACTAGTTATGTACCACACGCGGTGGCATAGCGTAGCCATGCCTACGGCCACAACCATGATCCCTACCTCTCGACACGATATCTATCTCAATTGAACAATCATGCAACCCAAATATAGGCATCACCTCATACAACACTTATTAACCTAAAATACCGAACAGTAAATGCAATATTGCTTGACCCAAACCCCACCGTCTCGTGAACCTGTGTAAATTTTATTTTTAAGCCAATTAATTATCCTAACTCAAATTTTAGTGATTATTAGACCTAATTCAATTTTATAAAGTTACCACTCCTAAGTCAAATTTTAGTTCATTAGTTATAAGGTTTCAAAACTAAGATTTGCGGGGCTAATATTATTTATTCCAACATTGACGGTGCAAGATCATGTGCTCATACCAAGATTAGAGGAGGAGCCGCAGGTGGAGGAGCTAGGGCAGGAAGTGGCGCTGGAGCGGTAGACACAAAGCAGATGAGGAGCTAGGGCGAGTGGCGCAGTTGGAGGAGCTAGGGCGGGAAGTGGCGCTGGGCGGTATACACAGCCAGATGAGGAGCTAGGGCGAGGAAGGAAGTGGTAGACACAAAGGCAAGTCTTGGCAGAGGATGTCTCGGCTCAATTTATATGAAGCACGAGAATCACTGCACGGTTCTATTTGAGCCGTGCGTGATAAACAATATCACAGCGGTTCTTAAATAGAACCGTGCGTGATAGCCCCGCTGGCCAAAGATAGCCCAGACAGACCCAACACAGACGGTTCCAAAGGAACCGTCTGTGATGGGCCGTCTGCTATAGCCTCTTTTGTAGTAGTGATCATCACCAATGGTACACCTCACCGAGGAATTCAGTGGGATATTGCATGGTGTGTGTGATTTGGACATGTAGCACACCTCACCGAATTTGGATGCCTAGGATTACATGTCTAGTTTGATCCAGAAAGGTCTAGTTTCACCATTTTCACCAGGACATGCCCAAGATGTTTTCATCATGGGTCTCACTTTGTGAGCTTAATTATGTTTCAAATTCCTTTTTTTGCCAGTGCATGTCCGAGGTGTTTTCATCTTGGGTGGCAATTCGTGAGTGTTGTGTCCTTGGGGATGGCAAGTGTCAGTTTGTACCATTTGAGTTTCTGCATCTCGACATCGCCATGACAAGCTGTTTATCATACTTTTAGTGCCTAGTTGAAGGCTGATCAGTGGTCACTCGGACCTAGATGCTATGATTTTCAAGATTGATTGTATGCATATATAGATATTTCCATTATAACTGGACATAGACTCCAATGAAGTGGTGTACATTGCTTATTGGATCTTTTGTTCTGAATTCTTATGGACAACCATTTGTGAATAATGGTCTCATTTCTCGCTAATGACAAGTCTTGATATCTTTCATTGTTGTGTAAACGAGTAATTCCATGTTTTTTAAACATGGTATAAAATCTTGGGTGCACTACAATTTAGTAAGATGTAATGTGTGCATAGCAACTGCCAAAATCTTGGGGCTGCACTACAATTTTATGTTGTAGCGAACTTGTTGCTTTTTTTTACTTTTAATACATGTATATCTTAAGTTGTGGGCAATTGATCTTTATTCTGAATTCTTTTGTTTTATATTTCTTTACCATTGCTTGAACAACTTGCACCATGCATCACTATGCTCCACTGATTTCTTTGTTCTCTTTGTCATATCATTATGTTTGCATTCTAATTGTTATACAAGTTTCTTCCTTGTTCTAGGTTTAGTTTTGTATATCATTATATTATGCCCTTACAAATTATAAATCATCATGTAAATTGTATAGATGGAACTGATTGCTATCAGCAAGGCAAATTGGGATACATTTGACAACAGTGCATTTTGTCAGATCTGTGTTGAGAAAGCTGGTGCTGGGAATAGACCATTAGGAAGTTTGAATACCACGGGTTATAAGAACCTCCAGAAGAAGTTCTATGAAAGGACAGGGAAAAAGCACGACAAAAAAATAACTAAAAAAATAAGTGGGAAGCATTAAAGAAAGAATACAACTTATGGAACGATTTGAAACAAAAAGCAACTGGGCTAGGTTGGGATCATCAAAAAGGAACTATATCTGCATCTGACGCTTGGTGGAAGGAGCACAAGGTATTAATTGTAGAAGCATCTATTCATTAATGTTTATGATGTCATATTTTAATTTATGCTAACTTCAATCATTTTTTAAAATTTTCAGCAATATCCTAAACATTTTCGTGATGTTCCACCGAGAACCTAGATGATATGGATCATATGTTTGACAAGGCTCATGTCACGGGTAACACTTTAGCCATCCTGGGTGAGCCTACTCAGGAAGACCAAACTGTTGTGGACATTGATTGTTCAGAGGATGGCGATGAAGACGCCGCCACCGATGCAGAGAATAATGAGGCCGTTTGCTTGAAACCCAAGCTCGCTGCGAAGCGTAGGGCTAATAATAATAATCCTAACCCAAAGAAGAACAAGAAAAATCACATAGCTAGGGATTTCAAGCGCATGGTGGATATTATGGCAAAAGGCCCTGTTCAGAGTAGTCCATCTATAACGGATATTATAGATATAGCTATTCAGGCAGGGCTAGTAGAAGGAAGTGATGAACACTTCATTGCGACAAGGCTCTTTACTAAACTAGAAAATCGGAAAGTGTTTGTCACTATGAAAACCAATGAAGTAAAGATGAATTGGCTCAGGAGAATGTTTGATATCAAGATGAAGAAAGATTAGATATTTTTTGTAGTTCTTTTTAATTTTGAAAACTACTTGGTGATGATTATGTAAGGGTTGAAACTATTAATATTATATGTTGTACTCGAATTATGTGTTCTCAATTAAACCATAATGGGGTTGAAACTATTCAGTTACGTCGTACTCATATTATTGTTACCTTGCATTGTGTTCTCCATTAGATTATGTTATGTTCTATGTTACTGATCATCGTTATTATTTGTAGATGAGCTCATCAAGTGATATTGATGGTTCAACCAGTGAGAGTGACACTGAGAGCGGTTTTAGAGAAGATGCCATTGAAATAACAAAAAAAGAGATGAAGTTACCATTTCAGGATTTTGTTACAACAGCTGGTTATGTACGTATGTACTACTACGACACTTACCTAAACAAAAAGGAGAGGGGACAACCACTCCTGACTGGTTATGAATGGGTTGTAGAGCAACTAGGCGATGAGAGAGATTGTTACTCGATGTTCCGAATGAGTAGGCCTGTCTTTGATAGTTTGCATAAAACATTGGTTGAAAATTATGGCTTGAAATCAACTAGGACTATGACCTCCATAGAATCTTTGGCTATATTTTTGTGGACAGTTGGGGGCCCTCAGTCAGTTAGTCAAGTTCAAAACCACTTCAAAAGGCCCACAGAAACAATCAATAGAAAGTTTGGTGAAGTCTTGCAATGTGTCTATCTTTTATCCGAAGATAATATTAGACCAATGGATCCAGAGTTCACAACAGTGCATCCAAGACTTCAAGATAACCGCTTCATGCCTCATTTTAACAATTGCATAGGTGCAATCGATGGCACACATGTACTGGTTGTTGTTCCAGCGGATGAGCAGGTTGCTCACACTGGTCGCCATGGATATACGTCTCAAAATATGATGCCAGTGTGTGACTTCGACATGAGGTTTACCTTTGTTATCGCCGGATGGCCGGGTTCAGCACATGACACAAGGATTTTCAATAACACTTTGGACAAGTATTCGAACCGGTTTCTACATCCTCCTGAAGGTACTATGCTTCTTTAATAATATAATTAAATATTATGATAGCCTTCCTATTTTTTATTGTCAATATTTATGTGTTACATGTATGTAGGAAAATATTACCTTGTTGATGCGGCTTATCCCAATTGAAAGGGCTATCTAGCTCCTTACAAAGGACAAAAGTATCTTCTACTAGAATTTCGCCATGATCGACAACCAAGTGAAAAATATGAGGTGTTCAATCACGCTCACTCGTCCATTCGTAATGTGATTGAGCGTTCCTTTGGCGTGTTGAAGATGAAATAGAGAATCTTGTTGGCTTTGCCAAGTTACAAAATGAAGATTCAAACAAAAATGATAATTGCATGTATGGCGCTACACAAGTTCATCCGAGATAGTGCTTTATGTGATGAGCTTTTCAAGAGATGTGATCTTGATGAAGATTATGACCCAAGCGATACACAAATTGTATCATTTGGAGGGCACGGTGTCAATGGATCAGCAATCGATGATAGAGATATGTGTGTATTTCATGATAGCATTGCTACTTCTTTAATGGCCACACGAGGATAAAAAGATTACATTATTATGATATGATCGGATATTATTTTGTTTGGTTGGCTAATATATGTCTTTCTATATTAATTTCTTTCATTACGCAATGTCCAAAATCAATACATGCACGAATGAGCAAAACATTTTTTGTTTCATATTTACAACTTGTACGTATTGTCATATTTACAAATCCAATGCAAAAATAAGTTTAAATTCATCTTTTAAAACACCCTTCAAACACTCAATGGGCAATTCAGACTTTTTATCCTTCATACACAACTCAATAAGCCAACATCCTATAAAAACCAGATTATCAAACACCAAAGCTTGGCTTAAAAGCTGAGAGGCTTATAAGCTGATTAAACCAAAAAGTTAGCTTTAAGCTATAAGCCAAAAAGTCTAAACCTAAACAAACAGGGCCTTAGTCTTTTTTGCTTTTAAGTCAGACAAAAAACCTAAACAATCAGGACCAAAGTGCTAAGTATTCCGAAATTGAGAGAGCACTATTTGCTTGGTATATTGGTATATAACATATACAATTATATGGTGATATTGTTGTTGTTGTTATTGTTGTTATTATTATTGGCGTTGTTGGTGTTGTTGTTGTTGTTGTTGTTACTACTACTATAGAAAAAGAAGCCACAATATTTGCTCTCAAATGCTAGAAATTATCGTATTAATAGTTGGAAAAGGAGAAAAATATACATGTTGACTATGGTGGATCCAGATTATAACGGTGTATATTAATCAAATATAAATATGATAGCTTTATAGTTGTATAATAAATACAATTATATTTACATCGTAACAATAACAAGTATACGACTCTATGTTTTGATACAAACATATGTATCTGGGCGTGCAATTGCGCATGCTAAATTCAGCTAGTTTCTCTAATTTATTGTTTGATTTCCTCTAGATATGCTTGTTCTTGCTTTTTATTCATTTTGCCAGCTAGTCTCCCTCTATATTTTCCTTTACTTGTGATGGGTTTTTGGTGTCATGTGGCCTACCAGACCAACTCGACCCAAGTACAAAGCCTTCACCAAGGATCACTACTGGGCTTAGTTGGGTACAAATAAATCTCTTTTGGTTTCCTTCCGATAAAAAACACCACTCCTAAGATGCAGATCTGACACATCCATGGTGAACAATTAATGTACTTCTCTTTGCTATGATCATTGGCAACCATGTAGTTGTTGCTACAGGTATGTGGAATCTCCACAGAGTAGGACGAAGTCGTACAACATGCTACAACACGGCCGAGGCGGCCGGCGAGTCCCAGATTTGGGTGCTTTTTTGTATCTGGGTAGTGGTGTGTACGCAGTGTTGACAGATGTTTGCATTTGGGACGAGTGTAATACCTAGCAAAATCTATTCTCGCATTAATTAATGAGCATAGCTCCAAGCACCTGTTAAGAAAAACTCGGTTTACAGTAAGTTGGTGTTAAACATTATTAAGTCTTGTTTGGATACATTATGATCTGACTCAACCTATTCAGATTGACTCAAAATTTGAACTAAAATATCTTCCAATCCGAAAGGATTTGTTCTTATCTCTCCCTAGAGCTTGTTTGGATATTATGATCTGACTCAATCTATTCGGATTGACTCAGAATTTGAATTAAAATCCGTTCCAATTCGAAGGGATTGGTTTTAATCTCTCCCTATCTAAACAAGCCCTCAGGAGTCTTTTATATGTATGTAGTGGTGTATATGTCGTGTTAATTGATGTGTGCACCTGAGACGGGTGTTTTATCTTTGAAACTCTATTATCACTTTAATTAATGAGCAGAACTCATGCCATTCGTTAAAAAACAGCTTGGTTTATAATACGTTCATGGTGAGTCCAAGATTAATTGGGTGTGCTTTTATACGTTGATAGTGGTGTGTATGCATGTAGTGTTAATTGATGTGCATCACGGACGGACGTATCTTTGAAACTATGTTCTTATTGTAATTATCGAGCAGAGTTCCTACCGTCCCTTCAAAAAAAAAAAAAAAAACTATATTTACAATACGTCTGTGGTTAGCCCTAGATTAGGGTTTCATTTATATGTTACCAGTGGTGTGTACGTCGTGTTAATGGATGTGTACCTGGGACGAGCATTTCGTATTTGAAACTCTATTGTCACTTTATTTAATGAGCAGAGCTCCTGACACCCGTTAAAAACAGCTCAGTTTTATAACACGTTTGTGGTGGCGGGGGCTGTGAATTTTTGGCTATATTAGCGTGATTTTGTTTTGTAGGGGGCTGTGAATTTTTTACTATATTAGCGTGATTTTATTTTGTATTTACAGAAATAGACATAGCGAAAAATTATTTGCAAAATTAGCATCCTACCGCATGGCAGGCAGCCACCCCACGCCCGCCATGCGCTGCTTCCGCACGGCCGATGTGCTGTTGCCCGCCCGGCCGCCATGTGCCCCCTCCGGTTAGGGTTTCGTAGATTAGGATTTTGCTATGTTCGTACCATTTTTAAAATATAGCAAATGACTTCAAAAAAAATATAAAATTTTATGTGAATGCTCCCGACACGGTGTACTTTCTTGTGTAATTTTTTTACATAATTTTACTCGTTTCAATTTTACCTCATAATTTCATTTAAGTGTACTCATTTTATCCCGACACGTGTCAACCCTTCCCCATCCCGCACGCATGGCCCTCCTCTCGCCAGCCCTGCTCTCCCCTTCCCGCACGGCCCCCTCCGATGGCCACCTTTCCAAACGTCCATCCTCCCTCCTTTGGACATCTGCCGACTCCTCGTGACTGTCCTCCTAGCCCGCAGTGCTACCGGTAGACAACGCATCCGAAATTCGGTGCCAACACAGCGGCTCCTCCTTCGCTTGGTTATAAATATAGAAATCTCGCAGTCGCTCTTCGCTAATCCTAATTGTGTGTCTCTAACACGGTTCTTTCTTAGATTCCGATACTAACTCATTAACAAATATTCTGTTGTGATTCGTGAAAGATGATTACTCCTAACCTGTATGTATATCCAGGTTGCATTGTAATTGTGAGCTCTAACACAATTAGAACTTCCTAGTATGGTAAGTGTGTATTGGCCCAAGAATTTTCTTTGCAATAGCCTCAAGTCGGATTTATCTATGTGATAATTTTTCTAATTACATATATATTGGACTTTATATCATGCAGTCTATCCAACTCCAACATGGACTGCATCAGCATTCCTGTAGATGCAACCGAAGTTTCATTTCCTGGTATTAACCTAAGTAACATTGGACTGCATCAACATTCCTGTAGAGAAAGCAATGTGTCTAAAAAACATGGAATGTTGAAAGACAACGAAGGTGCTACTGGCTTGAAGAGACCGCTATACGACGATCTTTGTTTATTTATCGGTTTAATGGTGGATGTTGTTCTTTAATAATGTATTGTACGATAGACTAGGTAAGCTTGTGTATGAACCAACTGAGGGATGCATCGCGTGTAGATCATATAACGATGCATCATAGCCTAGTCGGAGGTTACGATACATCGTTATATGATCTGTATGCCATGCATTTCCCTCAGTTGGTTCACGCACAAGTTTATCTAGCCTATCGTACCATACATTATTAAAGAACATCCACATTAAACCAATAAATAAACAAAGAGTGTCATATTTGATCGAGTTACATGTGATAATACCCCCTTCACACCGATTATAATAAAGCCGCGCGTGTTTCATGTAATGCTTGTAACGTTTGAAATATCTACAATTATCTATATGAAAACGTATATTGCAACTTTAGTGCAAACCCTAATCCATAAAACCCTAGTTAGGACGTTACCTCGCTCTGCAAAGCAGGACAGGACGTGACCACACTCTGCAAATCGGGTGTGACCCGACGAGGAAGCTTTGCGCAGTGGCATGACCCAACGAGTCTGCTTCGAAGGGCACGTCTGGTCCAACAGCCTTATACTGTCATGACCCAACGATGCAGCTTTACACAACGATGTGACCCAACGAGTCTGCTTCGAAGATTTGCCAGATTAAAAGATGTATATCTGATGATTTGTCACTTCATATCAACATGTGGCCCCAGGACCCACATGTCAGTAAGATATGGAGAAATAAATCATCAAATGCGCATCTTTGCAGTGACAAATCCTTCGTAATTTCAGTAGGATAACGTACCTGGAACAAGTGTTCAAGTTCATCCTTTTGTCGTATACTAAAAGTTGAGTAACACCGTAGGTTCCATCCGTTGCTATATGAGTGTATTCAAAACCTTCACATGTTTTACAAGTTGTGTGAATCACTAATAGTTGGTCAAATACAAGATATACCAGGGAGTTCTGCCACGGTGAATAAGTTACGACTTACGAGTTTCGCTTTCAAACATGGCCGCCAAGCCTGACTGTCCTTGTTACCTGGAAATTATGGAAGGAAGATAACGAGAGAGTCATCCAAAACAGAAGCAAAACACCGCTAGCACTCCTATCGAAAATCAAAGAAGAGATGAGGGCTGCATCGCCGCATCGGGACGCCGTGGAGGCTCGGACCATGACGGCAACGGCCAGATCCAGCCGAAGAGGGGGAGGAGGGGGAGGTGGGCGTGCCGCCGGATCTGGACCCTGCTTCGCCATGCTGCTATGCTCGCCGAGCTCCAACACAGCCAAGTTTGGCCGCATCACTCGCCGCCGCCTCCCATCACCGCATCGTCCAATAGTGCTCTCGAGCCTGCCTTGCACCTACCGCAGAAGGAAGAGTGTGCGGAGAGATGGCACTGTTGGTGACGAAAGACGGCCGGTGGTAGTGACAATCTGGGTGGGATTTCGACGTGGATTGTCGTCCACGCGGCAGACCACAGAGGAGGAAGGCAAAATGGAGAGAGGAAACTAGGAACATTGGGTGCGGTTTGTGCTCCGAGAATCTTGATTCTTAGCTACAGTTGCTAAAAGAACGTGGGACGGGTGACTAGGTGGTGTCCAGCAAACATTGGTTATCTGGCCCCATATGTCGGCGCAAAGAGTCGTAAAGGGGAGGGAAAGGGAGGATGAACGGCTACCGAGTCTTTTTTTTAAGTAGTAGAGATTATCACGATATACTGTGCAAAACAAAACTGATAGAATAGTCCACGGCCCAATGATTACACATAGGATCATGTCACTTTCTTTATGTCGTGTGTCCTTCTATTCGCCTTCTCTACCAACTCCCTTTCCTCCTACTCTCCCTCTCTCTCTCGCTTAACACCCCCCATCCCCCCCCCACACGCACACAACGGACAACATCTTCACCAGAATCTAGTAGCAGTGTGGTTGATCTTGTTGTCAATTCACAGGAGGCAACAACATATATCATCGCCGATCTTACGAAATAAAATGAGAAAAATTGCTGAGTATTTTTAGAAGAGAATATGGTTGCTCTTTATTGTAATGAACTGGCTATTACAGGGGTGCCTTTGGTAAGGCTACAGACCAACCCTAATTGCATTGAGTATCTTCCTTGGAGAAAGAGAATTGTCTACTAATCACTAGACCTTTCCTTCGTCTTCTTTGTTATGCTTCGGTGTGTCCATTCCGCTGTTCGTCGTCCATCCTTAAACACTAGTGAAGAGGCACTAGTTACTATTGGAGAAGACACCTTATACCAAACAATGCGTCTGGTCTAGGAGGCGGTTGTTGTCTCTAGTTGATATCATTTGAGAACAAATATGGAAAAAACTGTGTAGTGGTTATTGTCAATGACTTAGGGTTGAAAAGCGTTATGTGGTTTGGAGCAAATAAGGGACGTGTTCCATTCATCACACGAAAGGAATATACTTAGAATCGGATTCAAGTACCAGTTCAAAAGACTCTATGAGAAGTTACCTGGTCGGGCAATAGGTACAGTGCCTCTTCGACTAGGGTACTCGTACAACAACCTCTGGGATCCTCACAACCATAGGGGTCGTTAACATCGGGGTTTATGACCATAAGGGTTATGATGTTTTTAATTAAATGTTAAAGGAGTATTAAGAAAATTAATCCTCTGCTCAAGTCCACCGCCCGTATCAACCACTGACTCACCGAGAAGGAGATCGCTGCCATCCTATCCTCCGTCTCCTCGTCCACCGCCGCCTGAAGCGTCTCCATACCCAAGGACGAGGCTATTCGAATAAATTAAATCCTGAAGGGGTGTACAACTTTACCCATGCGCCAGGCCGCTCCTTCGGTATGCCGGTAGAGCTAAGTCCTACGAGACATTTTCCAATGAGATGTATAAGCTAAGAGCTGCCCGCGTGGGCGAAACCGCCCATGAATCGCCCTTGTGTGTGCAGACACGGCTCCCACAGAGGACCCACACATTGTGTCGAAGCCACAAGTAAAGCTTCGGTCAACTACCCCTCGATGTAAAGCTTTAGACAACTACTGATACCCCTCGAGCGTGGGAACCTAACCGGAACCCACCCCGCATATTCCAAAAAATAACATAACATTTTTCTCCCTAATAACTACCACCTGCAACTCTGAGCTAACATACGCCAAAGTACTAAGTGAAGAGGGGACCCATATAACCCTCATTTGGATGCAAGCAAAAGTGCTTGGTTCAGTGGGACAAGATGTTCGGTCATTGTTGACTTAGGCATACGACCACACACCCGACAAACACATCATCAACCATATGCCCAACTCCAAATCATTTTGTTTTCAGTTTTAGTTTTTCCAAATACAATACATACATGAGTACCCTGACCCAAGTAATTCTAGTGATGCTATAATGACCATCGCCAAAGCGATGATCCCCATCCTACCATTCTAAGCATTGTTAAGTGACATCAACTCGTATACTACATATATAAATGATCAGAGCCCATCCATCGAGCTCTAAATCGCCAGCAAGAATATAACTAAGGCTCAATGGCAATGGAAAATATTTACCTAAAGCTTATGCATCTATTCGAACTAATTACCTCTAACGAGAAAGTAATCGTCAATATAGCATGCATACGTTCATTTGCAAACAAGATAATAGCATTTGAACATAATAGGATCAACATGCATCAAACGAGGGATTGCTTGCCTTGCTGGAGATCGTCTAGGTAATGCTAAGGATCACTCTGGTTTATATTCAAATCTTCGAAACCTAACGATCGAACACAAAAAGTAAATAAGAACGAATAATGTCGAAAATAGCCAAAAATTCAAAATCATCCAAAAAGTATGAAATTTTCACAATAGGTAGGTAATGATTTTATTTGAATTTAGGAATAAAAATAATTTGATTTGGATGCTGTATGCAAAAGTTATAGACTAAACAAAAACTGCCGGGAAAGAAAGTTCAGAAAAATGCAACCAATTACTGTTCACCGAATTCAATCTTTTCGCAAAAAATTTCAGAAAGGTGGTGAATATAAATTTTTTTATGGTAGATAGAGCAAGACATTCTAACAACAAAACCTGATTCACTTTAATTGGAGTTAAAATGAATTTTCTATGCATTATCAAAGTTGTGCCATTAGTGTGCAAATAATTTAAAAGACAAGAATTTCATTGATAGTAACATACTTTAAACCTATTCCACATTAAATTATATTAAAAATGTAAACCATCAAAATTGATTTCACTCAATTTGGATTTCCAGAGAAATACTTATGCATTTTTGAAGTTAAATGGATTTTTAGTGCAAAAATAATGCTTGCCGAAAATAATTCTACTAACAAAATTTTATGGGATAGTAACAAGTTTAAAAACTATACCGTAATAAAGTATAATAAAATGCAACCTAAAAAATTGATTGCACTTCATTTGGAGTTAAAATGAATTAGTTATGAATTTGTGAAGTTTAAACCTATTTCGAGTACATAAATAATTCATTTCGAAAATTGTAAAACATTAAATAATTTTTCTACACAGGCTGGTCTAGCCACGGTCACGACCAGTGGGACCTACGCACATAGTGTTTTCCTTTTTTTTTTAATTTATAAATTCCTCTACTAACATGCGGGGCTCAATTGTCATTATCTCGTCTCATGACACGAGTGCATGGACCATCAGTTCACAACACAATGCAGTGCTCCATAGACCATCGAGTGGTTCACTGTGTTGGCTGGGCCTGCATGTCTGCGACTCGATGTGAATCTTAGTAATTAACGCATAGGGATTTCTGTTCCCGGGGCCTGCATGTCATACTCTAGCGCATCAATAACTCAGCCATTAAAACAAGATTTATTTAATGATTATCGTTAAGACAATGATTTGCTTTATTAAACACCTAGCTACAGTAATGGTCGTCATTCGACAACAGAGAAACTCCCGACCGCGAGCTTGCCGGGCATGTCAACGGCGAGGGAAGGCATGGCGGCACCGACCAAAGGCCAAAACGGGATCCTTACCCTGTTGCGCACCCTACGGTGCCGGTGGCGCTGGCTAGAATGGCCGGTAGGGGCGACACGACGAGGAGCAGAGAAGGAGTTTCAGCCAAAACGGCAAACGCGTTTCAGCAACAATTTTGACCAAAGAGCAAGCACACTAGCTACTAGGGCTGACTAGGACCATACCGGAGTGGAGAGGGAGGACATAGACCATCGGAGTCGAGCCAGTGGCGGAGACTCGAGGTGGTGATGGAGCTTCCAAGTGGAGGAGACGACCTGAGGATGGAGGAAGGAAATGGGAGGTAGGAGAAGTGTCAGTGAGGTCTAAAGATGGTGCTTGAGCGAGGAATTTGATTATGGACTCATCACGCTGGAGTTAGAGTGGAAGGTGACTGTTTTCGTCCAAAAGTGATGAAGAAACAATTCTGGCGATTCTTGCGGATGAAAACCAAATGCAGATGTGGGGAAATGATGAGGGTGAGCTGGAACATAAAGTGACGTGATTAGGGAGAGTAGAGCGGCACTGGAGCGACGGGAACATGACGGCAGCGTCTCGGCCTAAAATGGAGCAGAGCTTCTCCTTGTGCTCTAGCTCAGTGGGAAGGGAAGTTGGAGGCGAGGAGAGCTCGGTGGTGTCTAAAGGAGGTAGAGGAAGCTTTGGGTGTCCTTAAATAGGGAGGAGGCGAGAGCGAAAGGGAGCCGCGCATGGCTACTGTGTGCTCGGTCCATGGACAGGCATGAGCGACAGCGAGGTGACGGGAGAGCGATGGGGGCACGTCAGGGGCGTGGAAGACACGGTGGGGTGAGGCAAACCACGCACGCATAGTCCAAATCGGTGGGCGGAGCTGTTGGGCGATGACGCACGATGGAGCGCGCTGGAGAGCCACTGGCGAGTTGGCGAGGAGCTCAGCCGTGTGGAGAAAAAGAACATGCAACTGGGGCCCATCCATCAGTGACAGGAGGTAAGGTGCGGTCGAGGGTTAGTTTAGGTGGCTGAGTCGGACCAAGTGGTTTGGGTCCGACCGAGCCCAAACAGTGCTAGGCTGAAATTTTGGGAAATAGACTGAGTGGTCTAGGAAGTTTTAGAGGTAGAGATTTAGCTCCAAAAATCTTAAAATTTATATGGGAGGTTACTGTCTCTATTTATAACCTTGTGTAGTTTTTCCAGGGTTTTTCATGAAATGTATTTTTCTAAAGAAATGTTACAAGTTTCTATTTTAGGTATTTGACTTCGGATTATCTTGTTTGACTAATTGATTTAAAATAGAAAATAAAATCTAAAAATCATGAAATTTTGCAGGTGAGTCACTGAAATACAAACCCATATTTGAGATGTTACAACATGTCGATCTCGATGTAATATTTTTTCAGTCCAGAGGGATGCGTCCTCCTGCAGCAGACGTCTTAGGGATGGAGTGCATGCACGAAAGATTACCTTGTGTCGACGATTTCTTATGCGCCAAACACCGGGCAGAAGGATTGTGTTGTAATGTCTAGATGGGATGAAGGAAGGCCTTGGGAGATTAGGGAGGTTCGGACATAAGGGTTAGCGAAGGTAATGCCCAGTGCTTGCCAAAAGGAACATGCGAAGGTGTAGTGGAAGACTGATACTCGTTTTTTAAACTTGGGAGTTCTGTTTTGAAACTTGGAACTTTATTTATTTCAGTTTTTTGAAACTTGAAACTATCCCTATATTGTTGGAGGACCTTCCAATTATTTTTCAATTATTAGCTCGCACAATTCTTGATTGCTACAGCAGACGATGCACTCGCTTCGTGCATCTTTATCTATCCTACTGGTGCACTCTCTCTTCTATCTTGGCCACCCAGATGGAGACACGCTAGTGTAACTCGCATGCTACAACTCCGATGTGCCGAGGATATACGTGGTTGTAATGGGAATCCCTGAGATTCATGCAGGATGCATCCATTTCCATGCTAACCTACCATTCTTGTACCAACGCTTTTTCACTGTGGCATGCAGAACCTTCCAGTTTGTTGTGCATTTAATCAACAATTTGCTATACAACGATGATTGCTAATTATTAGAAGGATTTGGATGCACTCGTATACTCACTCCCTTCCCATGTACATCTCAATTTAGCTTCAAAATTTTGTTCCCAAATACATATTGTTCTATAATTTCTAGATAACTTTGTACCATTTTTTCCTCATTCATTGTCTATGGCTATTTCCAACGTTATTTACTAGTAATTATTAGAGTAACACATACTGCCTAAGAGCATCTACAATAATTTGTTTCTTAGCTTGTTACTACGAGGAGAGATAGTACCCAATCTACTAAAAAGAAACAAGCATTCCAATTGATTGTTTCTTGAGCTTGTATATAAGACTTTAATTGCTACGAGTGTGTATGGCCCACAAAACAAGTTTTTAGATAACAAGCAAGTCTCCAACATAGTATTTTGTTGTTTCTTGTGTTTTGGTATGAACAACTTGCTTGTTTCTTCATCTAATAACAAGCCCACCTTCTCTCCTCACCATCTCTTCTTATAACATCCCAAAAGTTTCTTAATGCAAAAATATGTGATTTTTAAAAACTTTTTATGTGATATTTATTGCCATCACTTTTTCTGCCTGCATTTCTGGAGAATTATTTGAATTAGCTTTTCTATTTTGCCAACACAAGTGGCGTAAAACAGAAACCCTAAAATCAAAATCGTGATCAAAGCCTAATTCTACGTTTAAACACCGAATTAGAAATTTTTAGCAAGTGTTAGAGTTTATCTATCATCGTAGGAGAACCCCTTAAAACAAATATTAGAATTTTAGCCAAACCTAAAATTCTCTCATTCCTTTTTCCAATTTTCTAGCCTTTTTCTTTTTCCCTTTCTATTGTTCCTTGGGCTGAGTCAGTGTCGATCAGCCGTTGCAACCGAACCAAATCAGCTCAATAGCCACTGTTTTTTTTCTCTTCCCGAGCAAACCAGAGCTCAGCTCATCTCTCTCCCAGGCGTCAACGCCCGTTGGCTCTCAGTCGCCATGTCACAACAATGCATTGCATCCGTCGTTCATCGTCGCTCCGCTGCACTGTGCTGCCAACCCTGTCAACTCCTCGCTCACTTGCTCCCGAGATCAATGCTGAAGCTTGCACTGAATGCATTGTCGCTCTCGTGCGATCTCCTCCCATCGGCTATAAATAGCCACCCATTGCTCCTCTGCATTCTCTCCTTGCCACCCCAATCCTCCTTCCACTTCCTCCTTTCCTCGGCCAAGCCCGAGAACAAGGAAAGGCCCAAGCTCCATATTCGACAGCTGCGCCCCCACATTGTCATCGGCACTCTGGTGACCCCCTAGCCTCGCCAACTGCATCAGCCTGTGTTCCAGAACTGAAGAGACAATACCCCTCAACTAATTTCTCACTTTGTTCGTAGGGCTCGCCGCCATTCCATTCTTCCCTAATTCCGGGCAAAACCTCCATTTCCACCACCGTGCCATCTTCGGTGATTATTATCCCAATTCCTCTCACCTTGAGTATCCTATTACATCTCTTGTTCATACCCGATCACTCTCGACTTTCCTGTTTTCCTAGGTCGCCTCCTTCACACGTAGCTCCCCCTTGCCACCGCTGGTCATCGTCGCCAGAGCTCCACAGACCATCGCAATAGCTGTCTCCTGCACTGTTAAGTTCATGGGGTTATGTAGAAGCTCATGCGCGTGTTATCTACTCGGGGCATCACTATTTTGCAAAACACCATTTTCAGCCCGTGAGCCTCATTGCCAAACCACGTCGCACCACTGCCATAAGCCGCCGAAGCCTCGCCACCGGTGCCAGTAGGATTGCAAGGTTCGTGGGGTTCCATTTTGGGCATTAGCCGGTGCCGCCATGGACTGGATCACTGGCGATGAGCTGGAGAAAACCACTCTCCCATGAGCTCTGCTTTGTCTGAAGCCGACAAGAACTGTGCAAAAGAGTAAATTATGGTCCTTAGGTTTAAGTAATGATTATGAGTTAATTAGGAATGAGTTAATGTCATTTCAATACACTGACCTACGAGCCTGCGAACAGAAATCTAGGGGTTATTAATACCCTGGTTTTCACGATGAGTCACTGTCACGTGGGCTCACGTAATTTAAGTGCACAGTGAACGTTGGTTCATGGACCTGTGGATCGAGCCTGTAGATTGTGGTCCATGAACTATTTTGTAGACCGAGTCATTGACAGTAGATCCCACTTATCAGTAATTGGTTTTCCTTTAGAAAAAATAAATGAAAATAAAATGCATGGGGCCCATCTATCATACATTGAAGCATTACGGTTAGAGAAGTAAATCAAAGAAAAAAGGAAAGTGTGTGGGTCCCACCCGTCAGTGAAAGAGACTCTCTCTCCCTTTTATTTTTCATGAATTAATTTAGGGTCCTAACTTCAGAAGGCTCGTTTTCACTCGTTTCAACTCCGATTCAAGTGATTTTTGTTTATAAATTCGTATAAATTCAAATCCTACCCAACCTAATGAAACAAAAACTCATTTTGGAGTTCGTTTAAATTTTTGAATGCATTTTGAATTCTTATGTGCTTATTCCAATTTTGGTTAATTTTGCGTATATAGAAGTTGAAGCCTCCGAAGACCCTCAAGTCGATCAAGAATAAGATCAACAGTATATTGAGCAAGGCGAGTCAACACTAAGATCATTTTGCACCTACTTTTGAAGTAAATTTATATTATTTTAAATTACAAAATTGCATCGCTACGAATTATCCAAATATGTTGGTCTAGATCGTAGCTACTACCTTAATGATAATTGTGTATAACTTCCAATCCTTGAACTTGAATACTATCCTTTGCCACCCTAAAATTAATGGTTTACATACTAATTAATAAGTTTGTATCTAAGTGTCATGCTTTGCCTTACTTAGATACATTGTCATGCGGGCATTAAATTGCCTGACATCATTAAAATATTTGAAAATGGATTTGGGCAGTCGAGGCAGGAGCCTGGCTGGTATAATGGACTGAAGGTAATTTTAAAAACAAAAGAAAACATGAAAAATAGATTTCGACTTGAGCGGCCGGAAAGAGTGGCTGGTGCCGATGGCAAAACGGTGGGGTATGTGGATGTACCGCCCAAGTTATTAAAGGACCACGTTCTTGTGATGACCTCTCGTGTAAAAATAGTACAACCATAATCTATAATGGGTATGACTTGGATAAATAATTTGTTCTCATCGGCATGGCTTCGCTAGTGGTGGATGTGTGGCGTGGGTATGGGTAGAAGCCACATATAAACCACACGGCGCAAGAGGGGCCTCCTGTGAGTAAGGCTCAGGGAGGTGGAAATCTTAGCGTGTAAGTTATGTTGAGGTGGGCCATTGTAAAGACCCCGTGATAATCAACTTAGTCGCACACCTATGGAAGTGTATTAGGGACATTATAAGTTGAATTATCTCTTGTGGGTAAAGCGTACAAACTCTACAGAGTAAGAAAACTATCTAGATAGCCGTGCTCATGGTCAAGAGCGGTGTTGAGAACTTGCTTGAACTAGCTTTATTTTTATAAAATAATTTGTGGGTGGAATGAAAAGCTGGGGTGGGACCCCAAAGATTTGAGATGGCCTGGTCAAGGACCAGTGGTAAGTACGGGATGTAACCCAAGTATTGAGTCGACGGACCCACTCAATGGTATAGGAGGTTGGACCTCCACTAGTACTTCAAAAATAAAAACTCCGTTTATAAAACCTCTATTGGTTAAAAATTGCTAAGTCTCGAGAATTGCTACTATCTAATCTACTTGCAAATTTGGCTTTGTGTGACTAAAAGAACCATAAACTTCCCTTAGTTAGCCTTGCATATATAATAATTGCATTGTATATTGGCTCGCGAGTACAGCTGTGTACTCAAGCTCGCTTAATATAATCTTTCAGAGCCATTTGATCAAGAACCATATGCTTACCACTTGCCATCTGGACCGGATTATGCAGAAGATGGAGAAGCTTAGGCTGGGACACCCCCCCCAGAGTCGCTTGCCTGTGGGCAGAGCGAATGGATCCACCACTACTTCTTTTGCTTCCACTCTTATCCTTTATTTATGTATTCTGAACTATGTAATATGGTAGCCTTCGTGGCTCTTTTGTAAAAACAGTTGGTCATATGGCATGTGTTGTAATATATTGTCTTATTGTACAATGAATACAATGTATGTGAATGATCCAAATATGTATATGTGTGTGGTATCTATTGATTCAGGGAATGACACGAGTTTACACAGAGGATTCCAAATTCCAAATTTGGGGTCTAACACTTCTCCACATCACCTAAATACTAATTAATGTTCCTATCCATTAGTAACAAGTGATATAGACTATTGTAGATGCTCTAGGAGTAATAAGTATCGTACCGAAGAAGGGTAATGCAGTATTTTCTATGCATACCTTGGTTGTTGTGCAAAATTCTAGATGTGAAGAACAGGTAGAGTAGAAGGGATAAACTCAAGAAGAGACCCCATTAGTTTTGCAATTAATGTACTTAATTATTCACTGTGGGGAAGCCTTTTGCTAGTAAAAGCTTCCTGGATTACACTACTCACTAATTATTTGAAGGATTTGGATGCACTCACATGGAAGGGATGATCTAAGAGGAGATCCCAAATTTTTTGCAATTAATACTCATTTTTCCAACTTGTTTCGAACAAATCCTCACAAATACACAGATTAGTGGTTCCAAACTGCCGAATAATATATGACTGCGAGCGGGGCCATGTGCGCCCATATAGAATGTCAGCAGTGAGCATTATCTGGCCAGCCATTTTTGGAGGCTCTTAACTTACTCACCATGGCTGAACTTCCCAGTATTGATGGTGTATCTGACCAAAAATTGGTGGCTAGCACTACTCGCTAAAGATGTGAAGGATTTGAACACACTCATATAGCAACGGATGAAGCCTACGGTCGTACTCAATATTATTATTGGCAAAAGGGAAAGCATTAGGAGAGCCAAATTCTATTCACATTTTTCATAACGCGCGCAAACTTCGGGATCCTTGGTGTGATGTTTCCGTATATACAACTGATCTTTTCTTCTATATAAGGGGGCGCATCTCTCTTCCTCGATCGGCAAAACAGTACACCTGTAGATGTCTAGCTAGCTATCGGTAGTACTCGCTTCCCATTCTCCATACGATCGAAAGCCTCGCTAGATTTTGGTAGCAATCGCTTTTTAATATTTCTCCATTAAATCATGCCGAGGAGAGCGAGGAGGGTCGGCGTCAAATATATCGAGGATTACAGAGAACGTGACATCACGTTCTTTAAGCGGCGGGCCGGGCTGTGCAAGGGCGCCGCCGACATCTCCGCCCTCACCGGCGCGAGCATTGCCGTCGTCCTGGAGGCGGAAAACGGTAAGATGCACTCGTTCGGCACCCCGTCGGCGGACCCCATCGTCGACGCTTTCCTTGCCGGCGGTCCGCCGGCAGGGCCGTTCGCCGGCAAGCAGCTGCAGGCCACTATCGCGCGGCTGCAGAAAGAGCTGGTCCAGCTGGAGACTCGGAGCGTTGCGGAGGATAAGAGAACGAAGCTGTCCATCGAGCGCACCAGGGAGGTCCAAGATCAGAGCTCGACGATGGCGTCCAAGCTTGCCTTTGACAAGGTAGAGGAGCTCAACCTCGACCAGGACCAGCTCAACCAGCTGCTCTCGGACCTCTCGAGGGTCCATCAGGACATTTCACATCAGCTGCCAGATCAGCTGCATCACGCCCGCGAGCTGGAGATCGGCGGCCCGAGCGTGCCACCGCCGCAGTGGCCCTCGCTGCCTCCGCATAACCCGCTGCTATCACAAGGGTCGTCGTCGTCGGCTCTCTCTGTGCCTCCGCCCATTCCACCGTTGCAGTCGTCGTGGTCTCATCTATTTCCGTTGCGACCACCGTCTTCGTTCCCAAATCTGCAGGTACCATCGACGCAACTGCCACCATCGCCATCGACACCACAACACACTCAGCTGGCACCACTGCCTACGGTGCAGGCGCCACCGCTGGCGCAGCATATGCCACTAGGTACGGAGGACCAGCCGTACAACCGTCACATCTGGGGGCTGGAGATCGACGGCAATGGCACACCACCGCAGCCATTGCAGTCTCCATTCCTACCTTCGGCGCCTCCGCCGGCGTCGCTTCCTGATCAATTACCGCAGCTACCTCCGTCGCCGCAATTGCCACCTCAGAACTATGCAAATCCCTACAACCCGGTGGAGCTGGAGCTACCCCAGAACTACGAAAACCCATACAATTGCAACCATGTGGAGCTACCTCAAAACTATGCAAATCCCTACAATCCCATGGAGCTACCTCAGAACTATGAATATCCTAACTCAGCCTTCCACATCGAGGATCTTTCGCCGCTGTTGGATGGTATCGGTGGTAATGACTTTCCTGCCGGCGACCCGTTTGACAATGACCAGTGGGCTTCTGTTCTTGTTGATCAGCAGTACCACAACAACTTGCTAGGGATGAACACTGACTCTGGCAGTGCCGGTGACAACCTGGGTCAAGCTGCTGGTGGTTACGGCATGTTTGGAAGTACCGGCCAGCCAACATATGATGCAGACATACCTTTCTAAGTACTCTGAAAAAATGTTGATCATATACCTATCGTAGGGCTCAAAATATTTAGAAGGAATGCTAATTAAGCATACTATAAGTCCGAGCGTTAGCGCCATACACTCCCGTTGCAACATGTTTTTTCACTTATTGTAACATATCAAGAAAAATCATATACAATATTATCTAAAAAATCACATAATCAAACTAAATAAACATCAACTAACTTCTTTTCTCTGACGGGTGCCAACATATCAAAAAAAAATTATGCAAAGTATAGTCCGAACATAAAAAAATCTTGCAACATCACCGTAAACAAGATAAAATATATTTTTTCGACAGCCGTAATATTTCTTTCAACAGATCGCAACATCTCGAAAAACAGTATATGCAATATTTTTTTCAACGATCGTAATATTTATTTTTATCAAAAAAGAAGTGATAAAGGAAGATACAACATATGAAACCATGGAAGGAAGAACACGTAAAATCATGCGCCAGATTACACCTATCAGATACGCACGGAGTGTTGAATACAGAAGCAGAACAACTCACCAGCAGCGGCGGCGGCGTTGCTACCTGCAGGAGTCGACTCCAACTCTGGGTTGGTTGGGGCAGCAAACTTGAGGAGGGAGTCAGGAAGTAATAAGAGGGATGGCAAGGGCACACGAACGAAATGAAAATGTTTGAAGCTAGCTACTGTAACATCCTGTTTTTGGTCAATAAACAGTAATTACTTTGGTTTCTGATTTTCATTCGAATTTTTAAATTTTTGTTTAAATTTCAAAAACTTCTAGCTTCCGTTAAGCTCGGGTTTGTGTTTCAAACCTTCTTTCAAATTCTGGATTCAAAAATTTCTTTGAATTCTTCATTTTCAAAATCAAAACCCATTCTTTTCTTCTTGGACCGGTTTTTCTCCCGGCCCACTCTCTCTTCTCTCTCCCGCCCCGGCCCCCCGGCCCAACGGCCGTTTCTCCCACCCGGCCGGCCTCTCTCCTCCCCTCCCCTTTTCTTCTTCCCCTCGCCCCGCACCGAGGACGTCGCCTCCTCGCCTCTCTCCTCTCTCGCTCGCCCAGGCCCTCCCTTCCGCACCCGCCGCCGCCGCTCGTCCTCTCCGCCCCGACCAGCCCTGCCTCCTCCGGATCCGGCGCCGCTGCTGCAAACTCCCATGCCGTCCGGCTTTCTCCCCATCTCTGCTGCCCCGCCGTTCCGCCGCCTCCACCGGTTTTCCCCTCTCCCCCGGCTACAAAAGCCGAGGCCTTCCTCTCCTCCCTCTTCGCGCACCCCTCCTCACCTCCCTCTTCTCGGAGCCGCCGCCGCCACCCTTCTCCCCTCCCTCCGGCTCCTCTTCGCCCCATCCGCCGCCACTGGGAGAACCACCCTTCGCCCCGACGCTCCTCCGCCCGACGGCTGGGCTTCCCGCCACCACATTCCACCGCCCCATGCGCCTCCCCACGCCGCCTCCGCTCCCATCGTCGGCTACCTCGGCGCTCCCGCCCCGCCGACCTCTCGGTGAGCTCCCGTCGCCCCTGTGCTCATGTGCTCCTCCCCACGCCTCTCCTCCCTCCGGCCGCCATCGCCGCCGTTCGACCTATGTGTTGTGCGCTCTGCCGTCGCCGCCGCCTCTCGATCTTGCCCGCCACGCCGCCGCCTCCTTGGCATCTCCTCCTCGCCGTACCATTTCACTGCCCCGCCGCCCCTCCCGCCGCCGGCCGCGCGCAGCATGCTGCCATGTGGCTTGTCCCCCTCTGTCTCTGTCTCTCTCTCCCTCTGTCTCTCTCTCCCTCTGTCTCTGTCTCTCTGTGTGGTGGCCCCGTGCAGAGCAGCATCAGCAGAGCCCCAGCAGTAGATTTGTGGCAACAACCGCAGTGGATGACAGCCGCAGTGGTTTTGTGTTTGAGCAATTGAATCTTTGTGTAGTTTAGCATTTGAAAATCGGTGTATTGAAATTGTATATTGATCTTGCGTATTGTTTTTGTTAATACTGTGCAGGGTAGTCGTGGAGCAGTAATTGCGATTTGTGTACTAATGATTTGTGTATTGAAGTTTGTATGGCCTTTGTGTATTGTGTTGTTTTGTAATCCTCAGTCGTCAGTAGCTTTCCATTTTGGCGAAAACATTTCCAAAATATTTATTCTCGTATGATTGTGCTATGACTTGCATTGATTCGATTAACCGTTGTTAATGGTTAACTCGCCGATTGTCAAGTACTAGTAGAATTATCATTTTTGCTTTTACTTGAGAGCCGTCGATTAAGAGCGTAATTTGCAAAATCTCGGGAAATCGAAGTTATGCAAATGACCTTCGTAATCGTCTCCGCAATCACGTCAATTTTTGTTAAAATAGATTTATTCAAATTTCCCGCGTTTGTGTAAAAATGCTTTGAAATGAACTTGCATTTTCTCAAAATATTTTGGAGAGCTATTCGGGATTAACATGTTAATCTCGACATCTTACCTTGAAAACTTGTATATTAATCTTGTAATCATATCCAGTATTCCTTGGTCCAAACATTGTTTATCCCATCCTTTTTATCCCCGTTCAAAAGTTGTCTTTGATAAAATATTTTACTATCTTTTTAAAGCCCGAAAAAATTATCATGTATCCTAATCTTGCCCGATCAGCGGTATCCGAAGTGGAGTATCCTGCGTAAGTTCTTCGACTTTGTTTTCCTCTTATTTTCCCTCGGCAGAGTATCTCCGCCCTTGTCTCGTGTACTCAGCTGATCGTTTGACCTTGTCAAACATCCCCGCCTCGCTGAATCCTGTCTCTTCAGCTCGTTCATCGCAAAACTTATTTAAAGTGCTTTGTTTATATTTGGTCTTTTGGAAGTTCTTTGGATTTATCTGTTGTTCTTACGTGTATCGTGTAATTAGGAGTCGGAGTCCAGAAGAAGCAGCGACTTGAGCAGGATCAAGATTCGGATAAAGACGCAAGCCCGGAATTCAATACCCCTGGCAGAGAAGGCCCTGAGTAAGATCAAGGCCGTAATAACCCGACCCAGGCGAGTCAATACTTTGATCATTCCGAGCCTACATTTTACACAAACTATGTTTATTTAAAATATCAAAGTTGCATGCTTTAATTTTGTAATCAATGATATGTTAAAGCTTAAGGTAGTTAAATACCCATTTGCTGATTAATTACTTATTAAGCCATCCTTTGATAATTGAATCCAGTATTCTTTGTCACCCTAGTAAATATGTGGTAAATACTAGCCTAGGTTGTACTTAAGCGACATACTAGTCTTGCTTAAGTACCAAAACAATAAATGTCCCAATCATCATCCTTTAAACATGAAAAATAGTTTTGGGCAGTCATTGGATGTAGATGACTGATGCGTTGCGTTAATTGATTTTCCTTCCCAAAGCCCTAAACGACTTGCTAGTACCACATCTGGATGGATGGAAAGAGTGGTGGGTGCGGACGTAGCACGAGAATGGTTGGTATGTGGTATGAACCGTCCAGATAAATTAAGGACTTAATCTTGTCATGACCTCCTATGTAAAACAAGTACAACCGCAAGTCTGCAAAGTGCAACTTGGCTTAGTAAAATTATTGAACCCTGAATGTCATCCCACAACTGGTGTTTAGAAGTGTGCAAGCGGCAGGATGTATGCTAGCTTGAAAGGGACACCGAAAACGGTGAAGTTGCCAGTTGCGCTAGTCGTTGTGGCCGGGGCCAGCTGCGCTAGTCTTTGTGGTAAGCATCCCGCACAACTTATGGAATTGGCCATAGGGGTGAGATGACGGAAGGGGCAAGGTAGTTTGAAGCGTTCTCGTGATGATCGCTCAACTACATGACTAAGGAATCATGTAGGGTAACGAGTATGATTATCTCTTGTGGAGTGCAGTGTACAACCTCTGCGAGTCTAAAGCTGCTTTAAGCAGTAGCGCCTACGGTCAAAGGCGGACATGGGAACTTAACTTGAGTTAGTTCTATTTCAAAAATCTTTGTGGGTGGAATGGAAATGTGTTGGGCTCATCTAGCCCTTGTTTTGAATTTTTCCTGGGTAGTCTTACCCAGTGTTGATAATCGGTGGAAGTAACCGCTATCAAAATTTAGCATGAGGTGGAGGTAACCTCTACTGTTATTTAATATTGCACTTATTCTCTTTAATAAAAATGCAATCCGTTTAAAATGCTAAGTCATAGGACTTTGTAATTATGATAATTGAAAATGTTGCTTTAGCAAATAAAAGAACCTGAGCTATCCTTGTTAAGCCTTGCATGTATACTATTGCATACTGTGTGTTGGCTCGTGAGCACGGCGGTTGTGCTCATTCTCGCTCTTTCCCCCAAACCCTTAGAAGCAGGAAATTTTGGAGATTACGACTACTACAAGGAACCTGGTGTCTGAAGACCCAAGAGTTATTGAAGCTTAGTTTAGTCCTTAGTTGTTGTAGTCTCGCCCCAGTCTAGCTGACTCCGCTGGTACTTTTGTGCATCCTATATTATCTGAGTTTTCGAGTAATATCGGATGTACATAGGTTTCCCCAGTCGCTTGCCTGTGGAGAGATGTGCCCTCACCCTTTTTGCTTCCGTTGTCGCTTCCGCTACTTTTGTGATGTAATCATTTGGCATGTTCGGCCTTTATTGTAAAACTTAACCCGATGCGGTCTATGTAAACTCTGATGTGTTAAATTAATGAATGGTATGGTTTTAAGTCATGTATGAAATGATTCAGTGATGTATCTGTGAGTGCTATCTACTGATCCAGGGAATAGCACAGTGTATTCGCAGAGGATTCGGGATTAGAAAATCCGGGTCCGACAGCTACCCTTGAGGAGTAGTACTACAAACAAATATGGAGTCTGGAACAGAGCAACTAGTAAGCATGTGCTGGGTGAAGTGGGTTGGGGGCTAAAAGCAAAGCAAGAGGATGCGGGAAGAGACGAGGGTGAAAGCAACTGGTGAGTTATGTAGTGGTGAGAAGGACAGCCTGGACAGGTGGCCCATGGCGCGCCGTCCGATTTTTAGTCCCGTTTGGAGGTTTGTGTTGTAGCATTAGCCTATAAAATATTCTCTATTTCAATGAAATTATAAAAATTAGTCTTTATACGGACATGATACTTTTTAAATATTATTTTTCAGGATTAAGAGTTTTTGTAACTTTTAGCTCCTAACTAATATGAATTTGACATAGTTTTTTAGTTGGAAATTATCTCTCAAAATTCTAAAATTTTAAAATATGGGAATTTCTAGCCTTTTTTTATTTTTCTTCGATTAATGTGGGAATTTTTACCTTTTTACATCCTAGGATTAATATGGTGGCTTCTAAGAGAGCCTCCTCCAATTAGTGTATATATATATATATATATATATATATATATATATATATATTCGCCTTCGATTTTTGGTGAGTCAATATTATAATGCTATAGATTTAACGTTAACCTTAAGATATCATGTAGAAATTCGGCCATATTAATTTCTCACGCGTTCGGATGTCATTATTTAGTAAGTATCCGCATCCTACACGGTTATTTGGTGAAACTATATGCGTTCAAATTGAATGGTTAGGATTTTTCCCTTTTCTTTTATTCATGTGGGAATTTCTATCCTTTTTCTTTGTCTCTGAACTTTTTATAAATTGGATGGTTAGTATTTTTCTTTTTTCTCTAATTAATATGGGAATTTTTAGCCTTTTTATTTTTCTTCGATTAATGTGGGAATTTCTACTTTTTGACATCCTATGATTAATATAGAGGCTTTTAGGAGAGCCTCCAATTAGTATATAGATAGATAGATATGACTGTAAATATTATCTATTTTATGCTCCTAGACCAAAACCACCCGCGATCTAATTAGGACATTGGAGTATTGTCGAAAAAACATAATTAGGAGATTGGCTACAGAACAACATACCTTGCAGTGCTTGCATCCTCCATACGGATGAAGAATTGATAGGGAAGAAGTGTCGGCCTGATCGCCAAGGAGGTTTCAGAATTGCTCTCCAAGAAATTGCGCATCGTCCTGGTCGCCAACGAGGAGTAGCGTTCTAAGAATCGACGATGGGCGTCTTCTTTTCGGTTGGTCGACTAAATGCTACAAGACAAACCTACCTGATGAGGACATCCCTCCTTCGGATACACGCACGACACAAGACCCTTCAGATCCGGGTGCTAAACTACACGGTCCTATGACAAGAGCTACAGCACGTCACTTAATCGATCAGGTAAAGTCGTTTCTAGGGCTGAGTGTATTATTTGAGAACTCTATGATGCTGCCTAATGGAGATGATTTACTTGTACTCAGGAATCTAGGACTACGACCAGTTCAAGAAGGTCTACGACCACTGCAAGAAGATCTACGACCACTACAAGAGGACCTACGACTAGTTGATTCGATTGGAGCAATCTACGACCAGAAAAGCGAGCACAGTACTCGTTGGACACAATCTACGACCAAAGATAGCATGGACTCCTCAAGACCACCCTAGGACCAGATCTTCGACCAGAAATACGCAACACAAGGTGCTGCGTCACCATTTTGGAAACTAATAAGACTTTGTAAACGTAACGAGGTCGGAGTCCAGGTTGTGTACGCTTCATCCCACGGCCGCACAACCCTAGGTCGACCTCCTCACGTTCCCCTATATATATACAGTAGCCGCCATAGTTTAGAGGCGGGTTTTTCTTAGATTATTCTGCCGATTGCAGTTTCGCCGATTATCGGTTTGAGGAACCCCACTTGTAAACTTCATCCATATCCGCAATACAATTTATATTGCATCTACCTTGTTCTTGTGAGTTGCTTCGATTGCTTGCAGGAACAATAACCTTCGTGGTAAGGTCGATCGCGTGCAAGCGTGGTCGATAACGACAGGCGTGCGGGTGTAGCGAATTGCGAGGTGACGATCTGTTGGTTGGAAGCCTCAAAGCGTCAACGTCCTCACGACGAACCAAATCGAACCTATCGGAAGATCGGGCCGCCGTGACTCATCACTACCTCCCTGTTGGACCCGTATTTTCTAATCCCGAATTTTCTGTGAAATTATTGTGTTATTCCCTATATCAGTAAATAGTACTCACAGACACATTACTGAATCAATTCATACAAGACGTAAACTAAGACATTCAATATATTACAATCTCATAGTGACATAGACCACGTCGGGTCAAGTTTTACATAAGGGTTGGGCAGGCCAAATCAATTACATCACATAAAAGCACGTAGCTACAGCGGAAGCAAAAGAGGGGTAGAGCTCATCTCTCCATAGGCAAGCGACTGGGGTAACCTGTGTACGACAGATATTACCCATGGGGTTGGACAATATTCGCTATACGCAAATACCGAACGAGTCCACTTAGGCTAGGGCGAGATCTAGACTATAGATTGGACTACGCTTCATCGTTTCCTTGTCCATCGATTTCAGGGTCTTCGTAGTAACCATAGTCCTCTTGATCCACATCATCTAGAGGGTTTGGGGGAAGAGCGAGAATAAGCACAACTTTCGTGCTCGCGAGCCAACACACAATATGCAATAGTATACATGCATGGCTTAACAAGGGATGGCTCGGGTTCTTTTATTTGCTAAATCAACATTTTCAATTATCATAATTATAATTTCCTATGACTTAGCATTCTAAACAAATTACATTTTATTAAAGAGAGTAAGTGCAATATTAAATAACAATAGTGTTGGACCGTAAAGGCGACTAGAGGGGGGGTGAATAGGAGCACGCTCACTTTTTAACAAATTATGAACTCAATACAATTTCACTCCAGTAGCTATTAGAAAGCTATGAAGATCAATATACCATCAAATGGAAGACTAGTATTGAATCAATAAAACCCCTAAGCAATGCGACAATAATCGCAAGAATCAAAGCAACACAAATCTTGGCGGTCGACCTCAGTAGTGAACCGGTTGGACCGATTGTCGGGCGGTCGGACCGCATTATCTTGGCGGTCGGACCGCTCCAAATCGGCCGGACCGGTGGTGATGGGCGGTCGGACCGGCGATCTCGTAACCGATCTGAAACAATAAATCGGCCCGATGACGAAGTTGCAATTAGGTCTAACTTTTGATTCTCAACTCCAAACTTCACGAAACTTTGCACACCTTCTCTATGCTATTGAGGACCTATTCCAATCGAATATTATGATAATTCTTGGAGCGATCTTGAGCAATTACCAATTGATTAACGAAGGTCTAAAGCGGGCAAGAACGAAAACTTGATCCTAAAGCTTGTTCGTGAGGATTGATGATCAAGATGATGCTAGATAGATTCACACATATCACAGCAAGCTAATTCACGTGAAAGAATCAATCACAAACTCGCGGATCAAAGAAAGCCCTAAAAACACGAAATTGAAAGCAAGAGCGAAAAGAGACTTATCTCAAGCAAACCTTGCATAGATTGATTTCGTGATTGTTCTTGGATTACATCCACACCATCATGGATCGTGGACAATCAAAGATCACGAAATTCACCACAAACCATCAAGAGCCCTTGCCTCCACCTCAACTCCCTAAAGACAATTAGGGTTTTGAAACATAAAAGGCGAGAGAGAGAGTGCAGCCACCATCTCCTCCTATTTATAGTGGAGGCCTAAAACTCTTAGGGTTTGACTTAATTGGGCTCCGTTAAGGCCCACTAACAAGCGGGTCACACACGCACGCCGCGGCGCCGTCTTTAACCTTTGACCTAAACCGCTTCACCATGCGTCATGGATTTGCCAATAGGTCACCCTTGTCCATCTTGTGTCACGCTTGAGTCGTTGACCTCACCCGCATCGTCGATCGTTACGGACCTCAACTCTTCAAGTCTAGTCCGATTCTCCTCGCCGTTGACCGTCGTTGACCACCAAGCTACCGCACAACCACGGACAAGAAAACACGTATTCGGGAACAAGTTCTTCACAACTTGACCCATGTTAGTCAAAACATGCATCATGCAAATCATATGCCATGAAACCAATGACTTTGACCTAACAAAACAACATCGCCATGAAGTTGGTGACGTTCAAGTAGTTCTGGGTCGACCGCTCCAGTGAGCGGTCGGACCGCCATGGCGGTCGGACCGCTCCACGAGCGGTCGAGACCGCCTTAGACTTAGCCAAATTCAAGCTCCCAAAATCCAAACCTTCGGAAACTTTAAACCAATAGAACTTTTCACCGAGGCTCCAAAAATCATGAGACCAAGTGCATTGGGATCCCCTTACTTGTCTACAACACCTATTTTTGGCCCACTCGATTTGAACACTTTTGGTCATCGCCGGTCCGATCGCCCGGATGGCCGGTCCGACCGATATGGGACCGGTCGGACCGCCGTCTGAGGACCGGTCGGACCGCCCGAGCGATAAGCTCAGTAACTTTGTCGAAAGCGTGAAGCGACAAACCGTAAACGCCATTGCCAATTGTCACATCATCCTAAGATCCGGAGCATATCCCCATGAAATCCACAATCTCCCCTTGATGAACACATTGGCAATTATCCGTAAAATGTAAGTAAGAGGTTTGAAAACGAGTTTACTCGCGGTTTTAGCACAAAGGCACAACTTGGTCCATAAGCAAGAAAAAGCAATGAACATGACCAAGTGGCATCGTAATAGTATAGGCATGTGAGACAAGGCAAAAGAAAGCATAAAACTTTGATTTCGAGAAAGGGTCAAAATTCTCACATGAGGTCCATATGAAAGAACAATTGTTCAATTGACCTATGATCATTGTGAGTATAAAAGAATGCAATTCAAGTTCGAATATTCAATAAGACAATAAGAATGCAACTCAAGAACTCCCCTCACTATGATCATCAAATTTCAAATTTTGGTTTCTCCCTTTGTATAAACTTCTCCCCCAATCTTCTCATTAACACATCTTCTCCAAATAAGAGTAGCAAAGAAATATTACACATCTTCTCCCAAAGAAATATCTTTTCATTTAACACATCTTCTCCCCCTTTGACAATGGATTCATCAAGGAATCACGCCTTCCTCTCATCCAGGAATAACAAATAGAGAATAAAGAAAGAAGCAGAAACAAAAGAAGCATAAAGAGGAATATGCATGAAGTGCAATGGAGTGGCTTCAATTTTTGTATTTTCAATTTTTGATAAGAAGCTTTGGAGATTACCCAAAAGAACAATGTAGTTTCTCTAATATTGCACAAACAAAGCATATCAAGCCTGACAACGCTAGCAAGATCATGGTAAGACATATATATCAAAGCTAAGCACAAAGGCTCAAAAGTAAAGCATTAGATTTTATCAATTTAAGCAACGCTTCAAATTCAGCAAGTTCATCAACAGGGATCCTAAAGTGAAATTGGCCATGTCAAACTGTCAAAGTGAGATCAAAAATCTAACAAAGACCACAGTAAGAGTCAATCAAGTCCGTATTGAATCATTTTGCTCAATATTTTGTAAACGCCCAATTGTCAACATTTTTCTCATTTGCATTGAATATTGAAGTTGACTAATGATCTAACTTAGTGACAAGATCCTGGACTAGGAGCCATCCACAAACTCATCCTAAGCTTCGACCAAAAGTTGATTAAAGGTATATCTTAGTAAAGAAGATCCCGGACTAGGAGCCATCCACAAACTCTTTCTAAGCTTCTCAAGGCGACAAATCTTGAGGTTCATGTCATTTCGACAAGCGGTCCCCATGAGATCGTCGGTTCATCAAACTATCTCCAAGTTCATGTCATTTGACAAGCGGTCTCGTAAGAATAGTTTGGCACAATTTAAGCATAAGACAATCTTGATTTTCATTTTCACAAGAGCAGTTTTAGAATCTCAAGAACACAAAAGCTCAAGTAATGGTCAATTTTAGATCAAAGAGCTAACAAAGCAATTCTGACAGGGCCAATGTCACAAGAGGAGCACTAATTCCGCAACTCGCTAAAACATCCACAAATTGCAATTTCTTAGTTTGAGTTGTTTAAAAGGTTCTAGCTCATATAGCAAAGACTTAGCTACACATGTAAAAGCATGATAATTCTAGCAAGTCAAAGAACTAGACATGACATTGAGCAAGAATTGAAATACAAAAGCTCTAAAGGGTAATAGGCAAAGCTTCATCAATTTTAAAAGATAAGCGAAAAATCTTATATTACAATGCATTTTTTTGAATTTTTCATACCACTTGTTGTATTTTTCATATGAATGCAATATGACACAATGAGATGCAATTAAAAGGCCTAAAAATCTAAAAAGTTCAAAAAGATCACTAAGTTCAGAAAAAGAACAATAAAAGATCAAAAGAACAAGGAAAGATAAGAAAAAGATCAAACTCCCCCTCAAACCAACCCATAAGGATAAATTACCCCTAACTCACTTCTTAAGGAGGAAAATCTGGTTTGATCTAAAGGCTTGGTAAGAATATCCGCCAATTGAGCTTGGACTCTACAAAGTGCATCACAATATCACCTTTTCAACATGATCTTTAAGGAAGTGAAAGCGAATGTCTATGTGCTTAGTCCTAGAATGTTGCAATCGGGTTTTTAGCAATATTAATAGCGAAGTGTTATCACGTAAAAGAGGAACACTAGCAAAGTTTAACCCATAATCTTTCAAAGTGGGCGTCATCCACAAAATCAGCTCTGACAACTAGCGCGAAGAACATACTCGCCTCGGCGATGGATTGTGCAACAAGACCGCTTTCTAGATGACCAAGATACAAGAGACGTGCCTAGAAAGTGACAGTGCACGAGGTACTCTTCCTATCTAACAAACACCCGCAAAATCGAATCAAAAACCTCTAATGGACAAAGTGAAGAGCGGGAATACCAAATGCCATATAAGAGGGTAGAGTGTAAATACACGAATATGCGCTTAACGGCTTGGCGATGGGAAGTTCTCGGAGGCGCTGAAATCTTGCACAAAGGCATACCGTGAAGTGAATGTCCGTCTCGAGGCCGTCAAATCTGAAGGGAGCCGATCATGTTTGCGGTACTCGCGTTGATCCACGACTTCTCCTTCCTCATCTGGATCCAAAGCAGTTGAAGTTGCCATGGGAGTGGAAATTGGCTTGCAATCACCCATGTTGAAGCGTTTGAGAAGATCTTTAGTGTACTTCGTCGATGGATGAAAGTTCCTTCCTTGCATTGCTTGATTTGAAGTCCCAAAAGTAATTAAGCTCTCCCATCATACTCATCTCAAATTCCTAGACATAGTGTCACAAAAGTCGAAACAAGAGCATTAGAGGAACCACCAAAGATAATATCATCCACATAAATTTGAGCAAGCGGAAGTCATTGTCACGTCTAAGAATGAATAGGGTTTTATCCACTTTACCCATCTCAAAATTATTTTTAAGCAAGAAGGTCTTAAGTCTATCATACCGGGCTCTAGGGGCTTGTTTAAGACCATACAATGCTTTAGATAGCTTGAAAACACGATTTGGATATTTAGGATCCTCAAAACCGGGGGTTGCTTAACATACACTTCCTCATCTATGAAACCATTTAAAAGGCACTTTTAACATCCATCGATATAATTTAAAACCTTTTGATGCAGCAAATGCAAGCGAGAATCACGAATGGCTTCTAGTCTAGCAACAGAGCAAATGTCTCATCAAAATCTAACCCCTCAACTTGGTGAAACCACGAGCTACCAATCGGCCTTATTTCTAACCACGTAACCATCCTCACCTTGTTTATTCTTAAACACCCAACGGGTTCCTATAACATTATGACCACTAGGAGGTTCTACTAGGTTCCAAACTTTGTTTCTTTCAAAATTCTCTAACTCCTCATGCATGGCATTTACCCACCTAGAATCGGATAAAGCATGTGATATATCGCGGGTTCAAAAGAAGCAACAAAAGCCGAATGAGAGTAGAGATTTGGATCATTATACCGAGCGAGTGACTCGCTCATGTAGATTACCTATTATCATTCCGAGGATCTTTGTCTCTGAATGCGAAGTGGGCGCCGGGTGAGATGTCGTTTCTTCGACCTCCGCAGTCTGCGATGATGATGATCAACAGAGCCTCAGCTGAAGGTGAAGTAGACGTAGCGGTGTTCTTGTATCAATATGGGCGCTTGGCGCAGCAGATGAGGGAATGACATTAGCTTCGTCCTCATCTTCCTCCACAAAAATACTCTCTGTCACCAGAAATCATCTCAGAGCAATTGATCTAGCTCGTGGCTAGTCTCATCAAAAGTGACATTACAAGTCTCTGAATAATGTTAGTCTCGAGATTAAAAACTCGAAAACCCCTCGAATGAGCGGGATAACCCAAAATACCCCATCAAAAGTTCTTGATTCAAATTTATCTAAATTGCTGTCTTAAGAATAAAACATTTTGATCCAAAACTCGAAAATGCGAAATGCAGAGGTTTTCTACCAAAACGCGAAGCTCATAAGGAGTCTTGCCTAAAGAAGGTCTCAAAAAGACACGATTGGCAATATGGCAGCGATAGCAATAGCTTCGCCCAAAATCTCCTAGGTGTGCTATACTCATCTAGCATCGTCCTAGCCATTTCGACCAAGGTCCTATTCTTCCTTTCCACCACGCCATTTTGTTGAGGGACGTGTGGAGAGGAGAACGATGCTCAATACCACGCCAAAGGCACAACAAGAAGCAAAGAAGCATTTTTGAACTCCGTGCCATTATCACTGCGAATCGCTCTCAAAGCACCGAGGAAGCTCGAAGCCAAGCGAAGAACAAGATCATGAAAATAACCAAAAGCTTCATCCTTTGAAGTAAGAAAGAACACCCAAGTATATCTTGAAAGATCATCGACTATGACTAGAATATACCATTTTCCACCAATCGACGGACTCTAGCGGGACCAACAAGATCCATATGAAGCAAGCTGTCCCGTCCGTCACCATAACCATAGTCACAGAAGGGTGTGAGGCAAGAACTTGTTTGCCATGCCTACAAAGCGCACATCTGACATCTTTGACGACTTTGAGCTTAGGCAAACCTCTCATGAGATCAAGGTTGCTAACTCGTCAAATGATCAAAACCAATGTGCCCCAAACGTCGATGCCAAAGCCAAAAATCAAGAAGATGTAAGCAAACATTTAAGAGATCCGACAAGAGATTACGAAAAGTCGGCTCAAAAATTCTACCAACTCTAGAGATTCCAAACACAAGCTCACCAAGAGAATCAAGCACACGACAAGCATTTTTCTTAAAAGCAGTCTCATACCCATCATCAAGAAGTCGAGAAACGAAAGGAGATTATACCTAAGCTTGTCCACAAGAGCGACATCCTTTAGAATGAATTTGTTGTTTACCCTAATTGATCCTGTTCCTTCAATTCGCCCTTGTGTATCATCTCCAAAGGTGATGAAGTCATCACTGTTGCTCGCGTGAAAGAGGTGAACCATTTTGAGTTCCCGTCATGTGGCGTGAACATCCGAGTCAACGAACCACGTGTTCTTCCCTTTCCGCGGTAATCCTAAAAATCAAGGAGCAAAAGAGCGATGTGTCTCAATCTTGGGATTAGATAAACAAGATTTAGGAATCGATCGAGACACACGTCTACAAGGAGTATACAAACCGAAGTACTATCCTTGATTTCATTTAACATTTGGTTATGAGCAATGTTCAAATTAAAATGAGACTTGAGCTGTCCATGGGCGGTCGACCGGCTTTGTCTTTGGCGGTCGATCCGGTGACCAAAACGGTCGACCGGTGAGCACACAGTGATCGGACCGCCACCGATACACATTAGAATTAGGATGTCTAGAAACATAATGATTTGCATGAGATAAAAATCCTAATCCGAGTTTATTCTTTTCAATGTTACCATGTCTCATAGAAGCTCTAGGTTGCATGAATGAAATTCTATCAAAATTTTCCTATCATTTTTCAACCTCGCCAACAAAGATTCAATCAAATGTCCACCTTTTTGCAATAAGTGCAATGGTACTTGGTACCACTAGAAGAAGCACCATTTGAATTAATACAAGGTTGGGCAAAACCTGCAGATTTAAAAGATGTTTTTGCGAGTTGGGTTTTGAATTCAATTAAACCTTTTCCAAGACTTGAATGACTTTTGGGTTGAATTGTCTTGAAAAGAATTGAATCCTAAACCTTGCTTCTTATAAGGAGTTTTAGACTTGTCAAGAATCATGTTTAATTGTTTCTTACCTTTAGAAAATTTCTCTAATGTATCATGAAGGTAAGCATTTTCTTTTCTCAAGTTGACACAAGAATCACAAGTTTTATCCATAGATTTTTCCTTATACAAAGCAATTTCAAGCTTAAGAGTGGAACATGAAGCACAAGTAGTATTTTCAATATTGTCCTTAATCTTAGCATATTTGACTCTAGCGACTTCTAAGATTTCTTTGATTTCACGTTCTTTTCTAAGCATGAAGTGCAAGGGCTAGAATCAAAAACATCAAAAGCAATCAATTTACTAGATTCTAAACATTTTTCACAAGGAGCACTTTTAATTTCATTTAGTTCAGATTTAGCATTCTCAAGTTGTTGTACACAAATATTATGAGCAGATTGTAACTTGGTAATTTGAATGCATAGCATGACAAGATAAACATTCATCGAGTTCAAGAGTCTTAGCAGTTTTAAGCTCTACTTTCAGGTTTGCTAATTTTTGACTCTAATTTCTTATTTTTGTCATAACAAATTCAAGCGCTTCATCTTGACTAAGCAATTGCTCAACTATAGAATCATATTTAGCGAAAGCTCATCATAAGAAAAAGATACCTCATTATCATCAATGTCGTCCGTGTCGACCATGAAGCACATGCCGGTGAAATCTTTGGCCTTCCCTTTCTTTTTACCTTGAGGATCTCCTCCTCCTTGTCCTCCTCACTCCCGGTATCCACATCGCTCAAGGATTGATCCTCAAAGCGGCAAGGACCCGGTGGCGACCTTCACAAGCTTATTTGCCTCATACCTTGATTTGTTGAAAGGAGGCTTCTTCCAAGTAGGCTTTCCTTCCTTATGATTGCTCTTACCTTTCGACTTAGGGCAATTTGCGGATATGATTGAGCTCACCACATTCATAGCATGTTACCTGACCACCTCTCTTTTGTTTCTCACATTATTGTAGGCCGTGTGAATTTCTTAGCTAGAAGAGCTAACTCTGTTTGAGAATACTTTCAAGCTCCTCTTCATGAATAGCGGATAAACAAGCAAATGAAAATCGAGAAGAAGATTCACAAGAGTCATCAAAAGCCTTTTTGAGAGGATCTGCTACAAAGCTAAATTATCTTTCTTAGGATGATCAACTCTTTTAATTTCATGAGTCTTGAGTTTACTATAAAGCAATTCTAAAGTAAGACTTGAAAGATCAACATTTTCTTCTATAGCGGTAGCTTTCATCTCCCACTCCTTGGTGTTGATTGCGGCCAAGAGATGGGTGGCATTTTCAGATTGAGAATATTCAATATCAACGACTTTCATTTGATTAATTACTTTATTAAAGCGATGAAAATGTCATCGATGCTCTCTCGGGACGCATCTCGAATTTATTGTACTCACGCTTGTAAGCAGCTTGGCGCACCTTTTGATTTGGGATGAACCCTCATGATATGTTTGAGAGTGTTCCAAATTTCATGCGCAGTTGAAAGATTGCAAATTCTATCATATTCTTGTCTACCAAGTGCACCATATAAAAGATTCTTAGCCTTATTGTTGTTAGCCAAAAGAATTGCAGAAGCAGGTGTAGCAATTTCAGGAATAACCAGCGGGGCTCTAACAACATCCCAAATAGCTTGTCCCTCGCTCTCAAGAAAGACGCGCATACGATTCTTCCAATAGGCATAGTCGTGCCCATCAAGATATGCGGTTTAGTAGAAAACTTATCCATCGCCAAAGTTCAGTGACCGGTTAAGATCAAGATTGAACTAACCGGGCTCTGATACCACTTGTTGGACCGTAAAGGCGACTAGAGGGGGGGGTGAATAGGAGCACGCTCACTTTTTAACAAATTATGAACTCAATACAATTTCACTCCAGTAGCTATTAGAAAGCTATGAAGATCAATATACGATCTGACAAATGAAGACTAGTATTGAATCAATAAAAACCCTAAGCAATGCGACAATAATCAACAAGAATCAAAGCAACACAAATCTTGGCGGTCGACCTCAGTAGTGAACCGGTTGGACCGATTGCCGGCGATCGGACCGCTTGTTATCTTGGCGGTCGGACCGCTCAAATCGGTCGGACCGGTGGTGATGGGCGATCGGACGGCGATCTAACCGATCAAACAAGAAAATCACCCGATGGCGAAGTTGCAATTAGGTCTAACTTTTGATTCTCAACTCCAAACTTCACGAAACTTTGCACACACCTTCTCTATGCTATTGAGGACCTATTCAATCGAATATTATGATAATTCTTGGAGCGATCTTGAGCAATTACCAATTGATTAACGAAGGTCTAAAGCACCGCAAGAACGAAAACTTGATCCTAAAGCTTGTTCGTGAGGATTGATGATCAAGATGATGCTAGATAGATTCACACATATCACAGCAAGCTAATTCACGTGAAAGAATCAATCACAAACTCGCGGATCAAAGAAAGCCCTAAAAACACGAAATTGAAAGCAAGAACGAAAAGAGACTTATCTCAAGCAAACCTTGCATAGATTGATTTCGTGATTGTTCTTTGGATTACATCCACACCATCATGGATCGATGGACAATCAAAGATCACGAAATTCACCACAAACCATCAAGAGCCCTTGCCTCCACCTCAACTCCCTAAAGACAATTAGGGTTTTGAAACATAAAAGGCGAGAGAGAGAGGTGCAGACCACCATCTCCTCCTATTTATAGTGGAGGCCTAAAACTCTTAGGGTTTGACTTAATTGGGCTCCGTTAAGGCCCACTAACAAGCGGGTCACACACGCACGCTTGCAGCGCCGTCTTTAACCTTTGACCTAAACCGCTTCACCATGCGTCATGGATTTGCCAATAGGTCACCCTTGTCCATCTTGTGTCACGCTTGAGTCGTTGACCTCACCCGCATCGTCGATCGTTACGGACCTCAACTCTTCAAGTCTAGTCCGATTCTCCTCGCCGTTGACCGTCGTTGACCACCAAGCTACTGCACAACCACGGACAAGAAAACACGTATTCGGGAACAAGTTCTTCACAACTTGACCCATGTTAGTCAAAACATGCATCATGCAAATCATATGCCATGAAACCAATGACTTTGACCTAACAAAACAACATCGCCATGAAGTTGGTGACGTTCAAGTAGTTCTGGTCCGACCGCTCCAGTGAGCGGTCGGACCGCCCCATGGCGGTCGGACCGCTCCTCGTGAGCGGTCGGACCGCCTAGAGACTTAGCCAAATTCAAGCTCCCAAAATCCAAACCTTCGGAAACTTTAAACCAATAGAACTTTTCACCGAGGCTCCAAAATCATGAGACCAAGTGCATTGGGATCCCCTTACTTGTCTACAACACCTATTTTTGGCCCACTCGATTTGAACACTTTTGGTCATCGCCGGTCCGACCGCCCGGATGGCGGTCCGACCGATATGGGACCGGTCGGACCGCCGTCAGGACCGGTCGGACCGCCTGAGCGATAAGCTCAGTAACTTTGTCAAACGCGTGAAACGACAAACCGTAAACGCCATTGCCAATTGTCACATCATCCTAAGATCTGGAGCATATCCCCATGAAATCCACAAATAGTGATTCCCTCCATGGGAAACTCTACACATGCATCATTTTTTTGGAGCTACCTCCGCTCCTCCACACCACTGAGTTCGACGGCTCAGGAAAAATCCAACCTCAGGCTAGATGAGCCGACCTGGTTGTCAACCTCAGGCTAGATGAGCCGACATGGTTGTATTCCACCCACAAAGGTTTTTGAAATAGAACTAACTCATGTTAAGATCCCATGTCCGCCTTTGACCGTAGCCACAGTTGTTTAAACAGTTTAGACGCTGCAGAGGTTTTACACTGTACCCATACTCATTGCCCCCACATGATTCCTTAGTCATGTAGTTGAGCGCTCGTCACAGTAACGTTTCAAACTACCTCGCCCCTTCCATCATGTCACCCCTATGGGCCACTCCCATAAGTTGTGCGGGATATTCACCGCAACGACTAGCGCAGCTGGCCCCGGCTACAACGACTGGCACAGTTGGCAACTTCACCCTACCTCGGTGTTCCTTTCAAGCCGAAACACATCCTGCCGCTTGTACGCTTCTAAACCCCAATTTGTGGGATGATATTCAAGATTTAGTAATTTTACTAAGCCAAGTTGCACTTTGCAGACTTGCAGTTGTACTTATTTTACACAGGAGGTCATCACAAGATTAAGTCCTTAATCCATCTGGGTGGTTCATGCCACATACCAACACTCTCGTGCACGACGACACCCACCACTCTTTCCATCCGCCCAGATGTGGTACTAGCAAGTTGTTTAGGGTTTTGGAGAGGAAAACCAATTAACACAACACGCCAGTCATTTACATCTAATAACTGTCCAAAACCACTTTCATGATTAAAAGATGATGATCAGGACATTTAGTGTCCCGGTACTTAAGTAAGACTAGCATGTCGCTTAAGTACAGCCTATACTAGTATTTACCACATATTTACTAGGGTAAATTTATCAAAGGATGGATAACACTTAATTAATCATCAAATGGGTGTTTAACTACCTTAAGCTTTAACATACGATTACAGAATTAAAGCATGCAACTTTGATATTTTAAATAAATATAATTTGCATAAAATGTAGGCTCAAAATGATCAAAGTATTGACTCACCTTGGTTAAAGGCAGTGGGTTCTTGGTACTCTTGAGCTTGGTCGAAGGAAAGTGTCCTGCATCTTCGAACCCTAATCGGACGAAAGTATTGGAAAAAGGCACACTAGTAGAGAGAGCAACTAAATAAAAAAAACCTTAACAAATGAACTCCAAATTAAACAAGACCAGTGCCTATAACAAGATCTTGAATTTAGAAAATTTTCGGAACAAGTTTCATAATTTTTGGAGTTATAACAAAAAAAGATATGAATTTTTAAAACTTTTCAATTGAATTTTTAATTGAAAAGAAAATCAAAAAAACTGGAAATTCCACATGCTGACATGTGGCATGCGCATAGAGCTCGGTCCACCACACAGTACGTGGACCGAGTCCATGCGCACCGGCGCACAGGTCCACGGCATAGTGCCCTGTGGGGTCCACCTGTCAGCCACACACGGCACTGTAGCCGAGGGGCCCACCTGTCAGGCACACAAGTCTCCGCACCACAGCAAAGAGAGGGGGAGGGAGAGGGAGAGGCGGGGAGGGGAGGGGAGGGGAAGGGGCGCAAGGCAGCAACGGGACTGGGGAGAAGGGAGGGGGAGCGGCGGCGCTGGGAGCGGGGCCGGAGTCGGGGACGAAGTCGGCGGAGGCGGCGATGGCTCAGCGAGGTGGCGGCGAAGCATTGGTGACGGCAACGAAGGCGACAACGGCGACGAAGGCGAGGGGAGGAGGTGATGGGGGTAAGGGTCGCGCTCGGGCTTAAATAGCCGAGGGAGGGGGAGAGAAAAGGCTGGGCACAGTGGGAGAGGAAGCGATGGGGGGAGAGGAGACCAGGCGCACCAAAGCCGAGGCAGCTGGCCGGGGCGGAGGAGGGAGAAGAGGGTCCCGGGTCCGTGCGGCGCGGCACCGGGTCAAGTGAGCGAGCAACATGAGGCAAGGCGGCGACCGAGGCGAGCGGAGGATAAGCGCAGTGGCGGCGCCGTTGTCGGCCGGGGGAGGAGGCCAGGGCCGGCCGACACGGGCGTGGTGGCTGCGCCTGGAAGGAGGAGGTGCGGGCTGGGCCGGGGTGGACTGGGCTCAGGCGGCCCAAAACGAGGTGAGTTTTAACTCAAACTCAAATTTTTCGAATTTGCTTTGAAGTTGTGAAATCAAAACTCAATATCTTCTTTGAAATTTTGAGAATGTTACACTCCCCAAGAAAATCCCGTACACCAATTGAGATTCAAAATTCGGATTCACATCATACGTAGATAATTCACAAATAAAATAAAATGTTTTTGACTTGAATACGACGTATTGGATCGGGTATATATCACTTATGGTTTTTTAAACCGTCTGATTTTATAGGTCTATGATAATATGAAGTTATCCCAGACGGTTTGAAACGGTTTTCAAACTATCTGTGAAAAAAGCTATCACAAACGGTTTTTGTTTAGAAACTCTATGAAAATATACTATCATAGACGATTTTTTTAGTAAAAACTATCTGTCATAGTTTTTTCTGTTGCAAAAAAATGAATTTTGAGTCAAACCAATCAATTGCTGGATAGTAGTTTTCATATGCTCTTTCGATAGTTTACAATAATGTAATTAAAAGATAGTCACTCTCCCAATCAATGGCTCACTCTCTGACGAGTATGGGGTCGAGTAGAGGCATCCATCTCTAACCGAATCAGCCTCCCTTGTCAACCACAGATGGGGGACCAGCTCACTGAGAACGAAATCTAACAGGATGGAGGAGACGAACTCAGAGTGAGAAGGAAACCTGGGTAGGGATTTAGGGGCAAAACTTCGTGCTCACCTGAAACCAAGATGGGGGCGACCAGATCTTGCGGTATTGGTCGAGCCGCAGCGCCCCGCTCACCAGAGGCATTGTGAAACAACAGGATGCGGACGAGTGTCGGCCTCCTGCTACAGATATTGAACTCTTGCGCACCGCTCCTCCTCCTCGTCGTCAGCTGTGTCTCCTCGCTGAACCAAGCTAGGGAATCGAGGGTGGTTGTCGAAGCTTGGCGTGGGGAGGGTAGAGAGAGAGACTGATGGAAGACAAGGCGGGGGCTATAATATATAAGGACAGCGCCAAAATATTTCACCCCCTGCGCACTTGTCCAAAAAGCTAATATCACAGACGGTTCATATTTAAAACCGTTTGTCACCCCCTAATTTTACCATGACTCTGTGATTTTACTATAACTTGGAGACACACAGAAATGTCTAACTCCCTGATTTGACTTGGACACACACATAAATGTCTAATTCCCTGATTTTACCATGATTTGGATACCTACCTATATTCACAGTGTAAGTCATGGTAAAATTAGGAAATCATGGTAAAATCCAAGTCACGGTAAAATCACATACAATTTTTAATACAAACCGTCTCTGATGATATCTTTATCACAGATTCGTGATACGATCCATTTGTGATATTAGCTCATCATAAACGGTTCTTAGCATATTCAGTAACAGAGATGGTGATGATGACATCCCTCCTTCGGATACACGCACGACACAAGACCCTCCAGATCTGGGTACTGAACTACACGGTCCTATGACAAGAACTAGAGCGCGTCACTTAATCGATCAGGTAAAGTCGTTTCTAGGGCTAAGTGTATTATTTGAGAACTCTATGATGCTGCCTAATGGAGATGATTTACTTGTACTCAGGAATCATGGACTCCTCAAGACCAGTTCAAGAAGGTCTACGACCACTGCAAGAAGATCTACGACCACTACAAGAAGATCTACGACTAGTTGATTCGATTGGAGCAATCTACGACCAGAAAAGAGCACGATGCTCGTTGGACACAATCTACGACCAAAGAAGCATGGACTCCTCAAGACCACCCTAGGACCAGCCCTACGACCGGATCTTCGACCGAAATCGCAACACAAGGTCTTTGCGTCACCGTTTGAAACTAATAAGACTTTGTAAGCGTAACGAGGTCGGAGTCCGGTTGTGTACGCTTCATCCCACGGCCGCACAACCCTAGGTCGACCTCCTCACGTTCCCTATATATATCAATGGCCGCCATAGTTTAGAGGTGGGTTTTCTTAGATTATTACGCCAATTGCGGTTTCGCGATTATCGGTTTGAGAACCCCACTTGTAAACTTCATCCATATCCGCAATACAATTGATTGCATCTACCTTGTTCTTGTGAGTTGCTTGATTGCTTGCGGGGACAATAACCTTCGTGGTAAGGTCGATCGCGTGCAAGCGTGGTCGATAACGACAGCGTCGCGGGTGTAGCGAATTGCGGTGGTGACGATCCGTTGGTCGGAAGCCTCAAAGCGTCAACGTCCTCACGACGAACCAAATCGAACCTATCGGAAGATCGGGCCGCCGTGACTCATCAAGTGGTATCAGAGCAAAGGTTGCCCGTTAGGTAATTTCGTTTATCCCCTTTTGTTAGTTGTGTTCCCTCACCTAGAGTCGAAAAAACCGCCCTACAAAAAGTTTTAGATCGTAATTATTCCGTTGTCCAAACCACTTTGTGCCTTTCGCAATTTTGTTTTCGCCGCATTGTTGAGTTCGAGTCCATCGTCGGTGTCTTTGTTGTTGGTTTAGAGTAGCATTCTTGGTCTCTAGTCAAGACAAATGCCGCCGTGCCACCATCCATCTGGGACGACGACCCCTTTTGGCGACACCCATTCGACCACCCGCTCGGGATTTACCATCCGGTCGAATCGAACATCTACTCGGATCCGACCACCTCTTGAGCAACACCCATTCTACCATCCACTCGGAACTACCACCGGTCGGATTCGATCCACAGTCGGATTCCGTAGCCGCAATGTAACTAGCCAAGTTCGAGAGAGAGAGAGAGAGAGATTACCTATTTACCCCTCCGGAAAAAGTTTGTGACCCAATCACCTCATCGGATCCAGAAAAGGTAATAGAAGAATTTTGGGCTTGTATCACGTTTGCAAAAAAAAGCAAAAAGTGAAAAAGAAAAGAAAAGAAAAGAAGCAAAAAGTGCAAAAGAAAAGAAAAGAAGCAAAAAGTGCAAAAGAAAAGAAGAAGAAGAAATTCGACCACCCCTAGTTGGTCTACTACCAGTTCCAGCCTTGCATCCTTTGGACTCCTTTGTATCGAGTCCTTGTTTGATCGATGTTGTGCTAGGGCTAGGGGCACTTTTAGACCAACAAGCGTGGCGAATCTTGTGGGCTTTGGTTCACTTTGCTAATCTGATTTCATTATTGCTATTCCTTGCTACTAAACATTGCTGTCAAGAGCTCCACATACTTTCGACCCTCAGTTGGATCCTCGCATTCGCCTCCGCCGTGATCGTACATCCCACCTTCGCCGAATTGACCACTGCAGCAATTTGGTAAGAAACTCATAAGAGCTTGGTAAGACGCTTGAGAGTGTGTGATTCCACCCTCCGACCACCTAATAGTGATAGGGATAATACCTTTGTGTTGTCTTTTGTCTCCTACTAACCATGTCAGGTGAAGGATTGGATGCGCAAGAGTGTGTTTTGAGGGAAGAGCTCATGACGCTATTGGATGAACAACGCACTACCGTTAATGAGGACATCGACGGAAGCTTCAAGCTACCACGATCACATTACAACGCTCAATCAGCGATAGTATTGCGCGCTCACTACACGCCTCGAAAGAATGGTGAACCGACCACCAAACGTTGGTCGTGTGGAACCTCATGGTGCAGCCCATGACCATGAGTTTGATAATGATAATGAGATGCACGACCACGACGCCTTTGATGCACGACAACGGAACCGACCGAACTTCAACCGTCAAGGTATGAGAGGTAATAATGTTCACAACATAATGCGTGTTAATGATGATCCATATGCTAAAGTTAAGTTCTCTATACCATCTTTTGCGGGTGCTTATGATGCTGAAATATATCTAGATTGGGAGATGACGGTAGAACAGAAATTGAATGCTCACTTAGTTCCCAAAGTGCATAGAGTTAGGCAAGCCATAAGTGAATTTAAAAACTTTGCCATCATTTGGTGGAATAGGGTATGCACCGAAGGATTAGCGCCTACTACGTGGGATGGTTTAAAGGTTGCTATGCGTAACAGATTTGTTCCACCCTCTTTTAAACGTGATTTGCGTAATAAATTGCAGCGCTTAAACCAAGGTAATAGATCCGTAGAAGAATATTATCAGGAGCTACAAATTAGCATGTTGCGTTGTGATATTATTGAGGATGAAGAAGCTGCAATAGCACGTTTTTATGGAGGATTAAGATGTGAAATTCAGGACATAGTGGATTACAAAGAATACGATAGCGTCCCTAGATTGTTCCAACTTGCATGTTTGGCAGAAAAGGAATTGCAGGGACGACAACAGAGGCCAAGGAACAACTTTGGGAGCATGTCTACACCACGACCAGTGCCGGGGCAAGCCAAAACAGCCCCACCTTCAGCTACACGGTCTGCTGCCCCCTCCACGAGTAGGGCGCGTTCAGCAGCACCTCCGACCACATCACATGCACCCGAGGTAAGTAAAGTTACTAGTGTGTAGGCACCAGCCAAGAGTTCTTCGTCGGTTGCTTCCACTGGTCGTACCACTGGGATTGTGTGCCACCGTTGCAAGGGAATAGGGCACGTCATGAGGGATTGCCCCAGTCAACGAGCATACCTTGCCACCAAAGACATTGGTTATGTAAGTACTAGTGATATTGAGGACGAATATGTACTTGCAGCTAACATTGCAGGTGGAGGAGATGAGATAGACAGTGATGCTAATGATGTAGAGGAACAAGTAGCTGTTGTTGACACCGAGTATCATGTGAGCCTTGTTGCACAACGAGTCTTTGGCGCACAAGTGGAGAGAGCAGAGCAAAATCAACGGCACAACTTGTTTCAGACAAGATTTCTCGTAAAGGACAGAGCCTGCAGAGTCATCATTGATGAAGGGAGCTGCAACAATCTTGCAAGCTCCGAGATGGTTGAGAAGCTTGGCTTGACCACACAACCACACCCACGTCCCTACTACATCCAATGGTTCAATTCGTGTGGTAAATTAAAGGTACACAAAGTTGTGAAAGTGCAATTTCTAGCAGGTAATTACAAAGATAGTTCTGACTTTGATATCGTGCCTATGCAAGCATGCTCTTTGTTGCTCGGTAGGCCTTGGATATATGACAATGATGTTTTGCACCATGGTAGAGCTAATACCTACTCATTTTCACATAAGGGTAAGAAGATTAAGTTATTACCTTTGACACCAGCTGAGATTCTGAAAGATGAAGAAGAGCGCGCTAAAAATGAAAGAAACACCGATAAGCATTATTCTGAAAATCAGCAAGTAGCAAAACATGTTTTCCCACCCAAAAGGGAGAAAGTGGCGTCTAGTCTTAAGTCCGAGGGAATTAAATTGAATGGATGTGTTATGATTGCCACTAAATATGAACTTGCTGAAATTTGTAATAATGAGCTACCATGCTATGCTTTGATATGCAAAAACGCCTTATATTCGCTTGAGGACATCGCTAGCTCTTTGCCTCCTGCTGTTGCTAACCTTTTGCAGGAGTATGTGGATGTATTTCAAGCGAGGTACCCCGGGATTACCACCTATTCGAGGAATTGAGCATCAAATTGATTTGATCCCAGGAGCGACTTTGCCAAACCGTGCTGCATATAGGACCAATCCAGAGGAGACTAAGGAAATTCAGCGACAAGTCCAAGATCTTTTGGACCGTGGAGTGCGTAAGAGAAAGCCTTAGTCCTTGTCTTGTTCGAGTTCTTTTGGTTCCTAAGAAAGGCGGTAGTTGGCGTATGTGTGTTGATTGCGAGCCATTAATAACATTACTATAAGGTATCGTCATCCTATCCCAAGGCTAGGCGACATGCTAGATGAATTGAGTGGTTCTATTATTTTCACAAAGATTGACTTGCGAGTGGTTACCACAGTTAGAATGAAATTAGGAGATGAATGGAAAGCGCTTTTAAAACTAAGTTCGGATTATATGAGTGGTTAGTGATGCCTTTCGGTCTAACTAATGCACCTAGTACTTTTATGCGTTTGATGAACAAGGTTTCGTCCTTTCATTGGAAAATTTGTGGTGGTTTACTTTGATGATATCTTGATTTATAGCAAGTCACATGAGCAACACTTAAATCATATACGTGCTGTTTTTAATGCTTTGAGAGACGCACGTTTGTTTGGTAACCTCGAGAAGTGCACCTTTTGCACCGATCGAGTTGCATTTCTTGGTTATGTTGTGACGCCACAGGGCATTGAGGTGGATGAGACAAAGATTGTAGCCATCCAAAGCGGCCGCGCCTACTCTTGTGTCACAAGTGCGGAGCTTCCATGGCCTTCTTTGGATTCTATCGGCGCTTTGTGCGGGATTTGGCACCATTGCCGCACTCTTGAATGAATTGACAAAGAAAGGAGTGCCTTTCAATGGGGACTGCACAAGAGAAGGCATTCAACTTGTTGAAAGAAAGCTCACCCAAGTACCCCTACTCCAACTCCCTGATTTTGGTAAGACTTTTGAAATTGAATGTGATGCCAGTGGGATTGGGATAGGTGGTGTATTGATTCAAGAAGGTAAACCAGTTGCATATTTTAGCGAAAAACTAAATGGGCCTAGTTTGAATTATTCCACCTATGATAAGGAATTGTATGCTTTAGTTCGAGTGCTTCAAACTTGGCAGCATTATCTATGGCCCAAAGAATTTGTTATACATTCGGATCATGAATCGCTAAAACATATTAGAAGTCAAGCTAAACTGAATAAACGACATGCTAACTGGGTAGAATTTATTGAGTCATTCCCATATGTTATAAAGCATAAGAAAGGTAAGGATAATGTGATTGCTGATGCGCTCTCTAGGCGTTATACCATGTTATCTCAACTTGACCATAAGATTTTTGGTTTGGAGGCCATTAAGAGTTTATATGTCACCGATTTGGACTTTAAGGAAGTGCTTGAACATTGTAAAGGAGGAAGACATGGAATAACTATGTCTTTGAATGATGGTTTGGTCTATCGTGCTAACAAGCTATGCGTTCCAGCTAGCTCTGTTCGTCTTTTGTTGTTACAGGAGGCACATGGAGGAGGTTTGATGCCGCATTTTGGAGCAAAGAAGACAGAAGATGTGCTGGCCACCCACTTCTTTTGGCCAAAGATGAGGCGTGATGTCGAGCGCTACGTAGCTCGCTGCACTACATGCAACAAAGCTAAGTCCCGTCTCCTTCCACATGGACTTTATATGGCTCTTCCTATTCCTAGCGCCTCTTAGGAGGATATTTCTATGGATTTTGTTTTAGGACTGCCTAGAACAAAGAGGGGGAGAGATAGTATATTTGTAGTAGTGGATAGATTTTCTAAAATGACACATTTTATATCTTGTCACAAGAGCGACGATGCTACAAACATAGCTGATTTGTTTTTCAGGGAAATCATTTGCTTACATGGAGTGCCCAATACTATTGTCTCGGATCGTGATGCGAAGTTTTTGAGCCACTTTTGGAGATCACTTTGGAATAAATTGGGGACAAAGTCTGCTGTTCTCTACTACATGCCATCCCCAAACCGATGGACAAGCGGAGGTTGTCAACATGTTATCCACCATGTTGCGGGCTGTTTTAAAGAAGAACTTGAAGATGTGGGAAGAGTGTTTACCGCATATTGAGTTTGCTTACAATAGGTCAGTACACTCCACCACCAAGGTAAGTCCATTTCAGGTAGTGTATGGTTTTAACCCCCGTGCGCCTATTGATTTACTACCTTTACCGACCTCTAAAAAATTAATCTAGATGCTAAGAAGCGTCTTGCATTTATTCTCAAGTTGCATGAAACCACTAAAAGAATATAGAGCATATGGTGAAAGGTATAAGGTTCTTTGGAAGTAAAGGTAGGAAAGTTGTCAAATTTGAACCGGTGATTTAGTTTGGGTTCATTTGAGAAAGGATAGGTTTCGAATTAAGAAAATCAAAGTTGATGCCTAGAGTTTGAAGGACCGTTTAAGATAATTAAGAAGATAAATGATAATGCATATCAATTAGAATTACTGCAGATTTTAGGGTTAGCCCCACATTTAACATTTGATTTGAAACCATCGTGGGAGAAGATGATGAGCTTGAGTCGAGGACGACTCCAATTCAAGAGGGGGAGTATGATGAGGACATCCCTCCTTCGGATACACGCACGACACAAGACCCTCCAGATCTGGGTACTGAACTACACGGTCCTATGACAAGAACTAGAGCGCGTCACTTAATCGATCAGGTAAAGTCGTTTCTAGGGCTAAGTGTATTATTTGAGAACTCTATGATGCTGCCTAATGGAGATGATTTACTTGTACTCATGAATCATGGACTCCTCAAGACCAGTTCAAGAAGGTCTACGACCACTGCAAGAAGATCTACGACCACTACAAGAAGACCTACGACTAGTTGATTCGATTGGAGCAATCTACGACCAGAAAAGCGAGCACAGTACTCGTTGGACACAATCTACGACCAAAGAAGCATGGACTCCTCAAGACCACCCTAGAACCAGCCCTACGACCAGATCTTCGACCAGAAATACGCAACACAAGGTGCTGCGTCACCGTTTTGGAAACTAATAAGACTTTGTAAACGTAACGAGGTCGGAGTCCAGGTTGTGTACGCTTCATCCCACGGCCGCACAACCCTAGGTCGACCTCCTCACGTTCCCCTATATATATCGATGGCCGCCATAGTTTAGAGGTGGATTTTTCTTAGATTATTCGCCAATTGCGGTTCGCGATTATTGGTTTGAGAACCCCACTTGTAAACTTCATCCATATCCGCAATACAATTGATTGCATCTACCTTGTTCTTGTGAGTTGCTTGATTGCTTGCGGGGACAATAACCTTCGTGGTAAGGTCGATCGCGTGCAAGCGTGGTCGATAACGACAGCGTCGGGTGTAGCGAATGCGGGTGACGATCTGTTGGTCGGAAGCCTCAAAGCGTCAACGTCCTCACGACGAACCAAATCGAACCTATCGGAAGATCGGGCCGCCGTGACTCATCAGATGGTCACGCTGGTAAAATTGTCTGTAATTAGCATTAACACTGATGGTTTTGGAAAACCGTTTGTGATAATGAGTCCAGTATTTACCTTTTTGTAGTAGTGTATATACATTATTCTGTAGCCGAGTGTATAATAGTTATTCTACGCCCAGCCAGCCCACCGCGCACGAACCAAGCCAGGTGTGACGCGCGCACACATTCCCCATATGACCGGTCCACCAACTGCAATCGACGAGCCAGAAACGTCTGCACCCGCGCGGGATTCTTTTTCGACGGTAATTAATACGAGATATGACAGTAATTCGGTAATCATTTTTACTACCTATTTTGCTGCATGTGACTTTTTTCGAGCTCGTATGTTTGATAGTAAAACATACGGATAAGACAGTAAAGTGGTATTGTGTTTTACTGCCAAATCACATACGTTTATTTTTTTTATCGGATCATGCTCCCGCTCGGCAGTAACTTGCAGAGCATACCACAGTAATCCCGCCGAGCTTGTTCCAAGCATCATCATCGTGTCACAATGGAATTCATGTGTAGTTAGTGGCAAGGCCCTCGATAACACCCCTGGTCGGAGACACCAAACGTCATGTGTGGCATTAATAAAATGCACCACATGCGATTAATTAAATTAATGGTTAGCGGGTTTCTTCACACGTAGTAAACTATAAGCACGCTACCAAAAATTTATGTTGAAGATACGGTAATTCCAAAAATTTATGTTGAAGATACGGTAATTCCAAACAAAATGGAGGTTAGTATTTTTACACGCATCTTTCAGTAAAAGAGCTCTCACATACCATCTGGTCGAGGACATACAAATCTGTTCAGTGATGTTAATTTGATAGTAAAAGTGCATACATGAAACAGTAAAATAGACGTAAAAAATAGTAAATGTGTTTATTTCTTTATCCCTTTATATTTTAGATAGTAAAACAAAGTAAACATTACAGTAATTGTATATATACATAACAGCAACACATGAAGATGAAACTTTTGAAATATATTTTGATGGGTTCAGCCAAATAGCGTGGTCGGTCATATTTTTTTACATTGCATGATAATAAGAAAAGAATAGGAAAAAGGGGGAATAGAAAGGGGGCCCTAGTGACCAAGGTAGGACCCAATCGTAGATCTCAGGCATTCGTAAGCTCGCTCGTGGACTTCGGCGGGGCTGGATCAGGGAACATGTGGAGGAACGTCACCACCTGCTCCTTCACGACATTGAGTCGAGCTTCACGTTGATCGCAAGAAAGGAAGCCTATTGATGATAGTCCAAATGAGGTGGCTCCTCTCTTCCACAGTCTCGGCGAGGTTGATAATCTCCAGGATGAGGTTGGTTTGCCGAATGTCGGACACACGGATATTGGTCCGAGTGAACAGGAGACGCAGCATGTGGATAACCAGGCGAACGTGGAGAGGGAGAGGTGGGGGCAGATCTTATGATTAGTTACATGGGGAGCACATTTAGTGGGACGCATAAGATCGTCAACCATTTTTATTGCTTCACGCCACGGGAGGACATGCTGGAGCTTTATTTTTGATTGAACAAACGGGGGATCGAGTGGTCATATCGATAAGTTTGTATTACAGTAAAACTCATTTTGGTGTGAAGTAAAACTAGCCAATAGGTTCAGTAATTAGACACATATCCAAGACAGTAAAAATTCACGCACTTCAGTAATTTAGTAGGGAAAAATAGTAAACCTCGTTGAACATAGTAAACGGGCAAGAGGAAAGTAAACAATAAGTGAATCAGCAGTAAAATTAGCTGGGTACACATGAGTCTACCAGTACTTTTGTTACAACCGTTCGAGTGCCCCCGGGAGTAGCTTTACTGTCAACTACAATCTGACCCGGGATGTACCAGTGGTTCATTGGTTTTACCATCGATTCTTGCAGTAGCAGTCCTTTTACTACCAATTTAGGTGACATACGATCTTCATTTTACTATCGATTTTACTGATATTCGCTTTGATATTGGGTTTTACAGTCATATTGAGCGACACCGAGACTTTTACTGCCGATATTGGTATATATAAACAGTAGCGTTATTCAGTGCTTGCGCGCTAAATAGCTATTCTGCACGTGGGCCACAGCCTGTGCCACGCTGCGCGCAGCCTGGCAGCTCACGCTTTCCTCGCGTTAGGCACGGTTAGCCAATTCCCCGCCTCCCACTCGAGATCGGCTACCTATGTCTTGCGGATCTAAACCTTAGCAACCTAGGTCTTCCAATAATTGATCTAATGAAGGTACCCTAACGTTTTTACGCTATATTAAATGCATAAATATCCTACATTATAACACTATACGCAACATTAACCCTAAAATTGTCGATCTATAACTACAAATCCTACTTCTACCACTAAGCTACGTTTGTTGTTGCTAACCTAACATGTTTTTTTAACGAAGTGAACAACAAATTACATGAGCACAAGAAGCGCACCGCAAAAGGATGAGTACACCCAGGCACACCAATCCTAGGGTAGAGTCTCCTCGTCCTCCCCTCCCCTCTCCCTTCTGCTCTTCTCCTCCCCCTTCTCTTTTTCTCTACCACCGACTCTCTCCTCCCTTCCCCTCTTTCTGTCGCGTGAGTCGATTCAGATTGGAATCAACCGACGCTATATTGTCCCCTAGTCGCGACAGCGTGACACAACTGGTGTCAAGCATCTGCCAGTCGCGCGACGAAGGTGTGAGTGGGTGGCGTGGCTCCACATCTTCCGCTCGTCACGCGATTGAGTGTCGACATGCCTCAGTCGAGCAACGAGTCCGCGATTGTGGGCCGACTGGGCTCAAATGATTGGCCCACCACACGATTGAACCTAGTTGCCTAGTGAATCAGTGACTGAAGATTATTTCTATAAAAAAGGTGTGGTTTATTTTTGTAAAATGGTTATAATAATAGTTTGTTTTTAAAAAATTCATGGCTTGTTGCCCACCGCAGTGCATGTGGGACCCCACTTCTCACTGCTACCACTTGCCGAGAACCACTCAATAATGCTTGCGGAGTTTTCAGCTAAAATGACACGTTTTTAAGCAAAATAGCAAAAATAGCCCATCCCTCAAGGAAATGACAAAAATGACACCTCTACCATGCAAAACGCCACTGTAGGCCACCTTCTACGCCCCGTGTACGGTAGGCAAAAAAATGAGTGTGACGCACAGGAGGCGCGGAAGGTGGCTTGCTGCGGCGTTTTCGTACGATAGAGCCATAGAGGTACCATTTTTACTATTTCATTCGTGAGAGCTAGATTTACTATTTCATTCTAAAAAGAAGCCAAATTAGCCTAAAACTCTTTAGTCGGTGCCGCCATCGAATCAACGACAAGAGCAACCACCACAAGTGATGCTGGATTAATTTTGGTGAAGACGTTGGGGAGATAGAGAGGTAGAGGAAAGTGAGTTGGTAGAAAAGCGGAAGTGAATGATACACTGAAGAAGGAAACTGTGTGACGGGGGAGGTTAGATGGACTAATAAGGTTGTGGAGTTGTGAATTGAGATATTATGGTCCTGTTTGGTACAACTCCAACTCCTAACTTCGTAGTTGGAGTGGGTGGAGCTGTGCCAAACATGGTTTCTCCATAAAATTTATGAAGTTGGAGCAACCGGGAGCGGAGCACCCCGTAGTGCAAATTTTGAGAGTGAGTAGAACCTTGCTCTAAATGAGGAGCTACGGACCAACAAAATAAAAGAGTTGAGGGTAATTACCCGCAATATGCCACTCAACTGCCCCAACCCACAGCCCCCACCCCTTCCATCCCTTCGCACCAATTTGCCAGTTCGCATCCCCTTCTCATCCCCTACCCAGCCTCTTCTCATCCCCTCGCCTGTTCGCAGCAAGGGGATGGCTAGGGCGGCGGGCGGCTCCTCCCCGACGGCGACTTCTTCCACAGCCTGATCTTCCACGTGACCTCTTCGTATTCTCTCCCCCAGTGACTCCACCCCGGTCCGGTCCTCCACGCGACCTCCCCCGTCTTTTCCGGTGATACCCCCTTCGTCCGAGCCTTCAGTGAAGGTTTGCTCGCCACTCGCTCCTCCCCCTTCCCCTCCCAAGTCTCAACTCCTTCCTTGGTCTCCCTCCTCACTTGTGGCCACCCCTCCCCCTATAGTCGCCCCATTTTTCCTTGGTTTTTATTTGTTTGGATTGTGTAGATTAGTTTGAAATTTTCAGACTATTGCGATATTGACAGTAGAGGACGTGTTGTAGTTGATGTTAAATTATTATTATTGCATGAATTGCACATCTGAGTGGAAGGAAGGCCAATGTGGAGCAAGATTGGTTGTAGAGGATAAGGATAGCTTTTCCTTGGTTCCCAGATGATAATGTTTGCTTGTACATTAGTATGTTTTGGATGATGCCTAGCAAATGCATACCAAAACTCATGTGAACTGAGCTGTTGGGATTCATGTCTTCTGATATTTGGAATGTGAACTTGCCAAAACTAATGTTTGCTTGTACATTAGTGTGGTTCTGATGCCACTGTGTTGTATATTTTTACCATTTCAGAAGCCTGATATTTGGAAAAGAAAACTGCTTGGTTCTTATGTCACTATGTTATCCAAGCATAGTAATGTATGTATGACAAAGCTTGCAGATTTTTATCATTTCAGAAGCCTGATATTTGGAATGTGAACTTGCTTGGTTCTGATACTTGTTCTGATGCCACCGTTATTTATGTTTCTTCGATTTAAAAATAGGATATCAATTTATGGTTATGATACTTGTTCTGATACTCAACAACTCTAGTCCTGAAAATTGCTTGGTTCTGATACTTGTTGATGTATGCTTGTGGGATTTTTGTTTCTTAGATTTTTGTCTGTAAACAATTTATAGCTGAAAGATCAACCTCCTTGGTTCTGATACTTGTTATGATGCCACTCTAGTCCATTTTATATTGTTTGTTTGGTTCATATATATTGTTTGCTGCTTGATGCTTGGTTCTGATGCAACTCTAGTTGTGATACTTGGATCTGATGCCACTACTATTTCATATGCTTGGTTCATTTCCTGATGCTTGGTTCAACTTCTTCTGGTGTGGTTAGTTTAAATTGATGTAAGTATAATGTTACAACATGCAGATGGCAAGTTCTGCTGAGTGGAATGATGAACACCTTAGGGTAGTGTGTGATTTGTTTGCGGAACAAGTTAGGATTGGGAACCGGCCAAACACTCACTTGAATACTTTAGGATATGCCGAGGTAACTAAGGGGTTTAAGGATATAACGGGCCTCGAGTACACTAAGACGCAATTCAAGAATAAATGGGATAAGTTGAAGTCCGAGTACGCCATTTGGGAAAAAAACTCACCACAAGGGAGACCGATTCTAGCTCGGACAGTGAGAAAGGCACAGTTTCTCAACCCCTTCTATGGTGGAAGAAGAATAACATAGTAAGTGTTGTTTCATTATTTGCACTTTGGGCAGCACATACTTCTTATTTATCTTAATCGATGTCCTATTTTTTCACAGGAAATTCCAGGGGTAATAAAATTTTGCAAAAAAGGTCTTCAAAATGAAGGCCTTCTAAGGCATGTGTTTGTAGATATCACCAATGATGGTGTTGATCATTGGTCTCCGGCAATGGGTATATTGCCTCAAACACAAGCTGAGAATACTGAAACTGTCAACCTTGAAGCTGAGAATGGCATTGAGGAGGTGGATGAGACTGAGCTTGCGGAGGAGCCCCCCTCCAATGGCAAAGGCAAGAGAGTAGCTCATGCACGTTTTGAGTGGCTTAAGAGGAAGTACAAGAAGGAGTATGTGAATTGATTATGGCATGTTGCAATATTGTATGAACTTTATGTTTGTTTGCTTTTTATGTTAGCTTCCTTCTTATGTTGTCGCATTAGCTCATTCGTGAACCATATTCTATCTATGTAAGACTGAGAACCCTATGTTGGGATATTGTATGAACTTTATATTAGCTTGCTTCTTATGTTACATTCCTTCTTATGTGCAGATGTTGTCTTGCAAAAGTGATAGTGATGAAGAGAACAAAACTAGAGAGAAGATCATGCGAGCAAAGCATGCCATGGATGTCATTTCTCTAGCCAGGGCATCCATTGTTGCGGAGTACTATTCAACCTACATGGACAAGGTCGAAGCGCAGACTTCACGCCTTAGTGGGATGGGTTGGTTGGAGACATTGGCTACTCTAGGAGAGACTCATAGGATGCTTCGTATGAACCAAACAATCTTTTTTGACCTACATGACTTGTTGGTGAGTAGGTATAAACTCAAACCTACCAAGAATATGAGTACACTATAGGCACTTGCAATCTTCTTATGGATATGCAGTGGGGGTGAATCGAATAGGAAATCTTAAAACCGGTTCAAGCACTCGGGTGAGACCATTAGTAGGAAGTTTCAAAAAGTGCTAGAATGTGTGATTGCAATGTCTGTAGATTACGTGAAACCAAAGGATCCAAACTTCTCCACCATCCATAGTAGGATTAGAGATGATTAAAGGGCTAGGCCACATCTTAAGGATTGCATGGGTGCTCTTGATGGGACTCATTTACATGCAACTATTCCACAAGAACAAGTGAGATACATTGGAAGGTCCAAAATCCCTCTCAAAATATGATGGCAGTTGTGGACTTTGATATGCATTTCACTTATGCATCCATTGGTTAACCAGGGGCTATGCGTGACACTAGTACGTTATATCATGCATTGAGAGTAGACCGAGGTGTCTTCCCACATCCTCCATTAGGTAACTCTCTTTGTTCTTGGATAAACTACTTCTTCCTAAAACATGTACGGTCATTAACTTTATATTACTTTTGATTCAGGCAAGTATTACCTTGTTGATGTCGGCTATCCTAATCGACTGGGGTACCTAGCCCCATACATGGGCGAAAGGTATCATGTTCCTGGGTTCCATAGAGGTGCTGAACCAACTACTGCCAAGGAAAAGGTCAACAGGGTACACTCCTCTGTGCGTAACATAGTTAAGCGAACATTTGGTGTATGGAAGATAAAGTGGCCCATTCTACTCAAGATGCTAAGCTATCCAATGACCAAGCAAAAGATGATTGTTGCGGCTACTATGGCGCTCCACAACTTCATACGTGAGCATGGTAGCGGGGATTGGCATTTCCGTAGGTGCGACCGAGATTCTAACTATGTCCCTACCATTCCTTCTAGATACCGAAAATATGCAATTTCTCAAGATGCTTTGGATGGATCAACATCACAATTGAATGATCGGTCTATGGATACATTTCGGGATGAGTTTGCTACTGGCATAGCTACTTCTTGGTGACTTGGTATGGTATGAAAGTGAGTTAGCAAAGATAATGTGACTTCTCATTTATTTTCTATCGAAGACATGTTAGTCTTTGTTATGGACTTTTGTTATGATATTCATTGAATTAGAACCTTTATTATGAACTTCATATATTTGAGTTTATGAATTTTTCTCTATGATACTCGTTTATATTTATGCAGAATTAACGATATTTTATCAATCTATAATAATGTGCCCAGACAAACCACCTTGCTAGTTCTCCTAAAATGGGACTACAGAGTAACATGCAAGTGTGCGCTCACATATGTGAATCAACAAACATGCAAGTACGTGGGTTTACTCGTGAACGCCAATAGCGTGTAAAGAAGATTTATGGTTTACTCAGAAAACAATCACGTACGAGCAAACATCCAAGTTAATCAGAAAACAGTAAAGAGGATTTATGGTTTAATCGTGAACGCCAATAGCGTGTAACGAGTACGTGGGCGTGTTACTCGTATACAATCACGTACGAGTACAAGTTACCACATAAATAGTAATAAATCTGATAAAAATATAACTCACGAATCCAAGGTTACTCTCGTCTTTTTATATAGATCATTCTCAATCCAAGGTTTGCACTCACTATCGTCAGCGTCGTTGAGGAGTACACCACCGCTAGGGTCATCCTCCTTCGATCCAGTAATGAGTACACATGTACTCCTTCACCCCCATAGTCCTCACTGCAGCTGCCATTTACTCCTTCGACCCGGCAATGAGTACACATGTACTCTTCCGCTGCGAAGGTGCTCCACCTCACCGTGTATCATGTCGCTGCCATCTGCCATCATCTTCCTCGATGGTACACCACGTCGCCGCACCTCCCTGTTCACCCCCATCTTCTCTCTCCTCCCCATGTCTATTCTATAGTACGTGTGCTTTTATGAGATGTACAGTGGACTGTATAAAAATACTCCTTACATGTACGTAGACAGTAGAAAATACTCTCTCATGTGTGTATTGCTTGTGTGCTTTTGTACAGTGGACTGTGTGCATAAGTATAGATGTGCAGTGGACTGTGCTTGTGTACCTTGCATTATTGTAAAATGCTTCTAATACGTGTACCGTATATATACTATGTATTTTTTTCAGTACATCGGTATGAGTAGAGTGCGGAGTACATGGTTTAAAATTCAAATTCCAAACAACTCAGGAGCAATAATGAAGAGAGAGAGTGCTGGTGGGTCCCGCATGACTTTAATCTCTTGTAATCAGTGCATGGATCCTTCTCTTTATTTCCTAAATTCAACAATAATTATTAGATTAATTTTCTTTGCACGAATCTTGATGCATGCGGTGTGGATAAGGTAGTGGGTGTATCTGGACGTGAGTGTAGATCAGCGTTTCCGGTGGGCTTGTGGGCTATCCTATCGGTTTTAGTTTGCTCGGTACGATGTACGTTAGGTTGTGGGACAGACGCGACTTTCGCCGCTGCATGGTTTCTTAATTCGGGAGTTTTGTTATAGAATAAATAACGCTCATTGGAATTTGGCACTCTCCCTCCTGGAATTTCATCAACAGAGCTCATGCCATCCCTAGATCGGTTTATAACATGTTTGTGGTGAGTCCTAGATTGCGTACGTGGTTGTGATGTGTATGCATGTGGTGTTAATTGATGTGTGCATTTGGGATGAGTCTTCCACACTCCATCTGTCTCTCACACCGCTCATTACCTCATCTCATCCAATACTCGATTCCTCTTTCCTCTATCGGACCAAACTGAACCCTACGCCCCTGCTCCTCCCCGGCTTGGCCCTTCCCAACTCGGCTGCGCGCCTCCCCTTGCAGCCATGTGCCGTCCGGCTCGACCTCTGGCCGCCGACCGCTGCAGCGAGCTCTAGGAGGTCCCGTCGGCCGCCCCTTCCCCTTCCTCCTCCCTCCTCGACGGCTCCTCCTCACACGCAGGTGAGCGTCAACGTCTAGATGCTCTGTTTTGATGATTTTGAGGTTCTGATGTTGATGTTGCGGCTAATTGAAAAAATTGTTGCGTCCCGTTGAAAAGAATGTTGCATATTGTTCTCTGAGATGTTGTGCATTGTAGAAAAAAAAATGTTGCATCAGTAGAAAAAAATATCGTATCTCTAGAAAAAAAATGTTTCATACTGTTCACGGTGATGTTGTAATTTTTTTTCAACTCGTTTTTTTTTTTGCTACAGCAGGTAATTTGAGATCGATGTTGGGTACTGTATTTTTTAGTGTTGCAATAACAGATGATTGAGAATGAGATTTTTTTCAGAATTTTTTTGAATGTCGCATGATGAATTTTGCTTCATGTAGTGTTCGGATCGTGGTGTTGTTGTGACAATATTTTTTTACCATTTTTGTTGCGCTTTTTGTAGTAAGGTGTCCAACCAAAATGTTGCATGCAATAGTGTACGGCGCGCTAGTCGCACCCATAAAAAAACCGGATACTTCGCTTGTATTCATTTCACTTTTTTCCCACGAACACCCTCTAGCTATTCATTTCTCCTCATATTCAACCCCCCGACTCTCCAACTCGTCTCTCTTTATCCCCCTGTTCCCTTCCCCAGAGGTCCCACATTTCTCCTTCTCCTCCTTCAGAAATAGATGTTGCACGCTTGGAGGCGGCGGCGGAAGTGGCGAGATTGCCGGCGCTGACGGGAAGCTCTTGACCCCACACCCCCACTGCTGCTTCCCCTTGGCCGTCTGCTCGAACTCCTCCACCACCAGCAGTGCTATGTCCGCCATTGCTTCTTCTTGGTCATCCTCTCCTCTACTATCGTCTTCCCTTCTCTTCTCTCGGTTCTTTTTGTTTAGTTTTGGCTCTTGGAATTGTTGCTGTTGTTACTGGTTATGATGTTGTGGCCCGTTGAAAAAAGTATTACGACCCGTTGAAAAGAATGTTACATACTGTTCTTTAAGATGTTGCAACCCGTAGAAAAAAAAATATTGATATTGTTCACGACAATGTTGCAATATTTTTCAACGTGTTTTTTTCTGTAATTTGTTTTGACTCTGAGCTTACATGATGTTTTCGCGGTGATGTTCTTTGAGACGATGTTCACACCCACGGTGATGTTTTTAAAATAATACATATGAATTTTTAATATGTTGCTCACGTTTTGAATTTTGTTGCGTCTAACATAACATGATGTTGCGCTCGAGCCGAACGGCGCTATCACTCGGACCGTACATCCGAGCGATAGTAGCGCCCAACTAAAAAAAACTTGATTTGCAATGCTTTAAGTGAGCCGCCGTAAATCCATGTTCCTGTTCTTTATTCCCAGCTTGTAAAACAACACTTTTCTTTTTGATCCAAAGTCTTTATTCATTCATTCAATAATGAAGATACAAAGCATTGTACAGATGCAAAGATCAGACTCATGAAACAAAGTTTCACGAGCCAGGACCCAAAAAAACCCATACATGCATCATTGCTGCCTCGAAGAGGCTTAACTAAATACCTTAAACGACAACGGTTTGCCTAGCGGCAAGCTATAGCTAAGTAGCACCAAAGGAAGTGCTCAGTACCATGCACCAGCACTGCAGCCATTTCCACCACCAGAAGAAGACTCCGGTAGTGCGTCGACCCAAGCATCATACGTTGGCAGGCCGGTACTTCCAAACATGCCGTAACCACCACCAGATTGACCCAGGTTGCCACCGGCACTGCCAGAGTAGTCAGCGTTCAGCCCTAGCAAGTTGTTGTAGTACTGCTGATCAACAAGAACAGAAGCCCACTGGTCATTGTCAAACGGGTCGCCGGCAGGAAAGTCATTACCACCGATACCATCCAACAGCGGCGAAAGCTCCTCGATGTGGAAGGCTGAGTTAGGATATTCATAGTTCTGAGGTAGCTCCATGGGATTGTAGGGATTTGCATAGTTTTGAGGTAGCTCCACATGGTTGTATGGGTTTTCGTAGTTCTGGGGTAGCTCCAGCTCCACCGGGTTGTAGGGATTTGCATAGTTCTGAGGTGGCAATTGCGGCGACGGAGGTAGCTGCGGTAATTGAGCAGGAAGCGACGCCGGCGGAGGCGCCGAAGGTAGGAATGGAGACTGCAATGGCTGCGGTGGTGTGCCATTGCCGTCGATCTCCAGCCCCCAGATGTGACGGTTGTACGGCTGGTCCTCCGTACCTAGTGGCATATGCTGCTCCAGCGGTGGTGCCTGCACCGCAGGCAGTGGTGCCAGCTGTGTGTGTTGTGTTGTCCATGGCGATGGTGGCAGTTGCATCGACGGTACCTGCAGATTTGGGAACGAAGACGGTGGTCGCAGCGGAAATAGATGAGACCAGGACGACTGCAACGGTGGGATGGGCGGAGGCAGAGAACGAGCTGACGACGACGACACTTGTGATAGCAGCGGGCTCTGCGGAGGCAGCGAGGGCCACTGCGGCGGTGGCACGCTCGGGCCGCCGATCTCCAGCTCGCGGGCGTGATGCAGCTGATCTGGCAGCTGATGTGAAATGTCCTGATGGACCCTCGAGAGGTCCAAGAGCAGCTGGTTGAGTTGGTCCTGGTCGAGGTTGAGCTCCTCTACCTTGTTAAAGGCAAGCTTGGACGCCATCGTCGAGCTCTGATCTCGGACCTCCCTGGTGCGCTCGATGGACAGCTTCGTTCTCTTATCCTCCGCAACGCTCCGAGTCTCCAGCTGGACCAGCTCTTTCTGCAGCCGCGCGATAGTGGCCTGCAGCTGCTTGCCGGCGAACGGCCCTGCCGGCAGACCGCCCGCAAGGAAAGCGTCGACGATGGGGTCCGCCGACGGGGTGCCGAACGAGTGCATCTTACCGTTTTCCGCCTCCAGGACGACGGCAATGCTCGCGCCTGTGAGGGCGGAGAGGTCGGCGGCGCCCTTGCACAGCCCGGCCCGCCGCTTAAAGAACGTGATGTCACGTTCTCTGTAATCCTCGATATATTTGACGCCGACCCTCCTCGCTCTCCTCGGCATGATTTAATGGAGAAATATTAAAAAGCGATTACTATCTACCAATAGCTACCTATATATATATCTATACTAAGTGAGTTATCATCGTATGGAGTATGGAAAGCGATTGCTACCAAAATCTAGCGAGGCTTTCGATCGTATGGAGAATGGGAAGCGAGTGCTACCGATAGCTAGCTAGACCTCTACGGTGATCAACAGGTGTACTGTTTTGCCGATCGAGGAAGAGAGATGCGCCCCCTTATATAGAAGAAAAGATCAGTTGTATATATGGAAACATCACACCAAGGATCCCGAAGTTTGCGCGCGTTTCTTATCAGATTTCTACGAAATTAATGTCAGGTGATTCCTTCTTCTGTATGGGCACAGCGCGGGCCCTTTTCTCAGTTACAGTTATGAAAAATGTGAATAGAATTTTTGGCTCTCCCAATGCTTTCCCTTTTGCCAATACTAATATTGAGTATACGTCGTAGGCTTCATCCGTTGCTATATGAGTGTGTTCAAATCCTTCACATCTTTAGCGAGTAGTGCGAGCCACCAATTTTTGGTCAGATACACCATCACTACTGGGAAGTTCAGCCATGGTGAGTAAGTTACAACTTACGAGTTAAGAGCCTCCAAGAATGGCTGGCCGGATAATGCTCACTGTTCACATTCTATATGGACGCGCATGGCCCCACTCGCAGTCATAGATTATTTGGCAGTTTGGAATTAACCACTAACGGCCTAACGGGTAGGCCCATACACATATTTTTGGGGATTTGTTCCAAACAAGTAGGAAAAAATGAGTATTAATTGCAAAAATTTTGGGATCTTCTCTTAAGATCATCCCTTCCATGTGGTCGGTGCATCCAAATCCTTCAAATCATTAGTGAGTAGTGCAATCCAGGAAGCTTTTAGTAGCAAAAGGCTTCACCATAGTGAATAATTAAGTACATTAATTGCAAAACTAATGTTGCAAAACTAATGGGGTCTCTTCTAGAGTTTATCCCTTCTACTCTATCTGTTCCTCATATCTAGGATTTTGCACAACAGGTATGCATAGAAAAGACAGCATTACCCTTCTTGGTACGATTCTTATTACTCTTAGAGCATCTACAATAGTCCATGTCATTTGTTACTAATAGATGATCACGTCAGCATTTAGGTGATGTGAAGGAGAGATAGTGAGGAGAGCAGATGAGTTTGTTTCTAGATGAAGAAGCAAGCGAGTTGTTGGTATAAAGACACAAGAAACAACAAAAAAGTTATTGAGACTTGCTTATTACCTAAAAACTTATTTTGTGTGTAACAATTAAAGTCTTATATGCAAACTCAAAAAACAATTCATTGGAAAGCTTGTTTCTTTTTATTAGATTGAGTGCTCTGTCTCCTCTTGGTAACAAGCTTAGAAATAAAATATTGTAGATGATCTTAGGGCATCTCCAATAGTGTATTTATTATCGTCTCTTAGCTATGTCACGTTAACAAAATCCTACTTGGAGGAGAGATGGGGAGGAGAGAGAGCATATGTCGTCTCTTCCTTAAAAGACTATCGTGCACGCGAAATAAAACAAAATAAAGCGAAACAAGATATGATACATTAATCTACTCTAGTTGACATGTGGGTCTGTTTCAAATAAAAATTATAAAATATAAATGTTGCAGAGTGTCCTAGAAACTATATATTGGAGATGTTGCCTCTAAAGATGTTGTAGCATTTGTTAGAGACGAGGTTATCTCTAACTATTGAAGATGTTATGTGTGTTACTACTTGTCGGTGTATTAGAACCGATCTTACGTAAAGATTGTTTGATTCGGGGGGTCTCCTAGAAATAAGATCACGCAGAGTGGATTGACACGGGATGTTTAGGCAGTTGAGGCCTTCTCAGAGAGAATAATAACCTAATCCTGTGTATGGTATTCTTGATGATCAAGTAAAAGACTAAGACTATTACGAGAATAGCACTTGTGTTCCTACTTGGCGCTCTTGTTCCTGCCCCTATCTCTCGATCGATGCCCTTATATAGTCGTGAAGAAGTAGCCGTTTTGCCTGCGAGATGCGCTGATTAATCCGATGTGGCGCATCTTTGGCGATAATTCTGGCGCCTCGGCTTCTTCCGCCGTCGGCAATTATCTTCGAGATAATGGGGTAATTACGCACCATTAATAAGCGGAATAATAGTGCGTGCAGACCGTTCGGATTCCTTAATCAATTGGACCCACTCGCCTGTAGGTTTGATTATAAGGTGGTCGTAGTTTACCTGATCGTAGAAGAACTTACGACCAGGTAGCAGTCGTAGAAGGACTTACGACCAGTTAGCAGTCGTAGAAGGACTTACGACCATGATATAGTCGTAGCAAGACTTACAACCACTTATTGGACTTCTCCCTTTTAGATAAGGGGTACCTCTGGGGACTATGTGACATCATATTTACCCATAATAAGAATTATAGATAAAAGATAAAAATGAGGATTATTAGATCCTCGTCACTACTAGTAAATGACGTTGGAAATAGCCATAGACAATGAATGCGAGGGGTATGCAAAGGAAATAATAGTACAAAGTTATCTAGAAATCGTAGAATAATATGTATTTAGGTACAAAATTTCAAGGCTAAAATGAGATGTACATAGGAAGGGAGTGAGTATTCGAGTGCATCCAAATCCTTCTTATAATTAACGATCATCGTTGTATAGCAAACCGTTGATTAAATGAACAACAAACACTACTACAAAACATGCTATACTAGACACCCCATGTGATAAAATTATCACAAACGGTTCTTCGTTAACCGTCTGTGATAAATAAGTACCACAAATGGTTCTTTATATCACAGACGGTTCGTATAAAGAACTGTCTGTGATACTTATTTATCACAGACGGTTCTTATATACAAGCACTATAAGTAGATGCTCCCGACAGGCCCCCTTTCCATCCATTTAAGGCGTCGCCACCCTGCTGCTGCTGCTGCCTCCTCCCCATTAGCCACCCTGCTGCTGCTGCTGCCTCCTCCCCCGTTTTGAGATGTTACCCCTGCCTCCTCCTCCCCCATTGCGGCACCTCTGCTGTCTCCTCCCACATTGCGCCACCTTGGAGAAAAGGGTAACAATCTGTAACCCTTTATTTTTACTCTAGACTAATCACTAATGTGTAACGATCTGTAACCCTTTATATTTGCTCTAGACTAATCACTAATGTGTCTGGTCATTATGAAGAGTACTTGTGGTTTATTAATATAATTTAACACCAATTAATTTGTTACGTGCATATACGTGTAGATGGACCGAAAATGGATGTACATTGAGAACCGTGTGAGTGAAGAGTATATTAATGGCGTGTTTGCTTTTAGAAGAGCCAGAAGTAGGATATCTTTGAAGAAGGGATAAAATTTATGTCTTGTCCATGCATTGATTGCGGTAATATGAAAATGTTTAACAACCCGTGTGGATCGAAACTCACTTAATACAAAGGGTTTCAAAAAGTATATACATGTTGGGCGATCCACGGTGAAGAGCGATTATCTGGAAGTCGATAATGACGGCATCGCCGAGGAAGTCAACGATATGCAGGGTATGGAATGTGCTTTTGATGAGGATAGGTCGCATGATGACAATCTGGATTAGATGCTACGCGATGCAGAAGGGAACTACGGTGAGAGAGAGTTTTGTAAATTCGAGGGCTTAATGGAGGACTCGGGGAAACCTTTGTTCCTGGGCCGCAAGCGGAATACACAAGGTTGTCAACCGTGCTTGAATAGCTGAAATTGAAGGCAAGCAATGGTTGGTCCGACAAGAGTTTCTGGCGTTGTTAGGTCTCTTAGTGACATCCTTCGGAGGAAGCGTGTTGCCTAGCACGACCTACCAAGCTAAGAAGGTTATTTGTCCATTGGGAATGGAAGTAGAAAGAATGCATGCATGTCCGAACGATTGTATCCTCTACCGTAAAGAGTATGCAGACATACATGTATGTCCCGTGTGCAAAGCATCCCGATACAAGCATAAGAATACTGTTAAGGCGAAGTAAGGACCTCCTGCTAAGATGTTGTGGTATCTGCCTGTGATCCCACGTTTGAAGCGTTTATTTGCGAACCGAAAGGAGGCAAGATTGATGCGTTGGCACTCGGAGCGTAAGAAAGATGGGAAGCTCGGGCGCCTGCGATTACGCCCGATGGAGAAACTTCGATCGGGCTTGAAGAGTTCGGTGCGAACCGAGGAACATAAGGTTAGGGTTGAGTGCGGACGGAATGAATCCTTTGGTAACATGAGCGGCCGACATAGCACTGGCCCGTGAATCTATGTATGTACAACCTTTCTCCTCGGCTGTGTATGAAGCGGAAATACATTTTGATGTCACTACTTATCCAAGGGTCGAAGCAACACAGGAGCGATATTGATGTGTACCTAGCACCATTCTTTGGAAGATCTTGTGACACTTTGGAGCGAAGGGTACAAGTATGGGATCGTACAAGCGAGAGAAATTTACTTTACGCCATGTTATTACGCACCATCAATTATTTTTACGCCCTTGGTAACTGTCGGGGTTCGATACAAAAGGAGCCAAAGCACATCCTTTGCTTATATGGTGCAGAGTGTATGGTGAACAACTCACGCAAAGCGTGTATATCGTCACCGTAGGTTCCTTCCGAGATTCACCCATACCACAAGATAAAGAAACAATTCAATGGAAATAAGGAGGGCGGTTCGGTTCAAGGGCTTTTAGAGGAAAGAGGTCTATGATATGGTTAAGGATATCGATGTTGTGCTTGGAAAGGGACGTAAATTAAGGACGCCTCAGAAAAACATCTGGAAGAAGCGGTCAATTTTTTGGGACTTGCCTTATTGGGAGCACTTAGAAGTTCTCCACTGCATCGATGTCATGCACGTGGAGAAGAATGTATGTGATAGCTTGATTGGTCTCTTACTGAACATTAGTGACAAAACAAAAGCGGTGTTAGCATGCGGCGTGACTTGGTTGATATGAACATAAGAACCGAGTTAGCACCGAAAGAGACCGATAAAGGATGAATGTACCTTCCTCTAGCTTGCTACACTTTGTCCAAGGCTGAGAGAAATGAACTGTGTCAAAGCTTGCATGGTGTGAAAGTTTCGTCCGGTTACTCCGCCAATATTAAGAAACTTGTTTCCATGAAAGATTTGAAATTAATTGGTATGAAGTCTCATGATTGTCATGTGCTGATGACACGGATGCTTCCTATTGCAATTAGGAGTATCTTGCCAAACAAGGTCCGAGTGGCAATCTTGAGGCTGTGTTATTTCTTTAACTCAATTGCTCAGAAGGTCATCGATCCCCAAGGACTCGACGCTCTGCAGGCCGAGGTGGTGACGACTCTATGTCATCTTGAGATCTATTTCCCTCCGTCATTTTTTGATATCATGGTCCATCTCATTGTTCACCTTGTGAAAGAGATAAAGATATGCGGCCCTTTGTTCCTACGTCATATGTACCCTTTCGAGAGATACATGGGAATTCTGAAGTCCTACGTACGGAATCGATCTCGGCCGGAGGGTAGTATCATCGAAGTTTACGCAACCGAAGAGGTCATTGAATTCTGCGTGGACTACATGGCTCAGGTGGAACCGATAGGTGTGCCTCTATCTCGTCACGAGGGGAGACTGGAGGGTATCGGGACCATCGGGAGGAAAGCAATCACTCCGATCTAGATACATCGCGCGAGCCCATTTCACGGTCTTGCAACACATGACCCAAGTGTCCCCGTACATCGGCGAGCACAAAGACATGGTGCGCCAATGAATCGGACGGTCGGAGGTTTGGATAACGAGAGAGCACAACCGTCGGTTCAACGAATGTTTAAAGATGCGATTCACTTGGAGGTCATCAAGTGATGAAACGCTGCTATGGTTGGCCAAAGGACCAAAATTTACAATTGTGACATGGTAAGGATACGACATAAATGGGTACACATTTTATACGGCAGCTCAGGATAGGAAGGGCACAGTCTAGAACAGCGGTGTCCGCATAGATGCATTTCACGAGGGGTTCAATACCGCGGGGGCACGCGGGTTGAACTCGTACTATGGGTTCGTAGAGGAGATTTGGGAGCTCGACTATGTACTTTTCAAGATCCCCCTGTTTCGATGTCATTGGGTTAAACTTCCGCAGGGCTTGAAGGTCGACAAGTACGGCGTCACTACTGTGGACCTCAAACGTGTCGGATACAAGGATGAACCATTCGTACTCGCTAAGCAAGTTGTTCAAGTTTTTTATGTAACGGACCCAGCAAATAAGAACCTCCACGTAATTCTTCATGGGAAAAGAAGGATTGTCAGAGTTGAGAATGTCGTGGATAAGGAAGAGTACAATCAATTTGACGAGTTGCCTCCTTTTAGAGACGGCATTAGACTGGAGGAAGAACCTAGTGAGGAAGCTAGCTATATGCGCGTCGATCATCATGAAGGACTATATTTCAATTAAGCATGTATTCCATTGTAATTTGATGTTAACATGGAAACACGTCACGTGTTATGGACCAGTGCTAAATCGGTAGACTGCCATGTGTTGGGCGGTCCGCCGTTGATAAACGGAACTACCGGTGTGCAGAAGTTCTGAAGTTCTTACGGGACGCTTATTCCAGATAAGCATATTTTTAGTGTGGGTCAATTTGTGAGGACCCCCGGGTTATTTCCATAAGACCAAGGTTTACTTGGTCTTAAGAAAATAACTCTGAGCCTCAAGTAAATGAATTCCACCTTAACAATAAAGATTTTAAAAGTGCATTTTCCAAAATAATACTCTCTGGTATAGATACATGCTTGAACCTAATTTTAATATTAAGTTTATCAAAAATGAAAAGTATCAGAAGTGGTTTCATCCATTTTGGAGTTGAAATGAATTAGTTATGATTTTTCGAAGTTAACATATTTAACAGTGTGCAAATTAATACTTTCTTGGATTTTATAAAGCGATTAATACTTTTCTCGCCGAGCTTCGCACTAGCTACTGACACTGCCAATGGGCCGCGCGGCAGTAGCAAACCCACGCACTGACAGATGGGCCCGATGCATAGCGGCCCACCGCGTGAGCGCACGCGTGATTAAATGGCGGTGATTGTGAGTCGTTGGATCAAGATCCAATGGTTCACAGCCACGGGCGCGTTTCGGACGGTCCGAACGGCCTATCGAATCTCGACCGTTCATTTGGCATCGCACGGCTAAGATTCGCGGCACGTTTCAGACGGTCCAAACGGCCCACTAAATCAGAGCTGTCGATTATACATCCAACGGTCAAAAACGATCCAAGTTATACGTGTCTGAAACGGACGGCCCGAACGTTTGAATGAAGGTGGGTCGTTGATCTAAAGATAGACGGCTCACAGCGAAAGAACTTTCGAACGGTCCGAACGTTCACGCGAACCTGTGTCGTTGATCTGAAGATCAACGGTCCGATCGACCCAATCAAAGAACGGCTCATAAGATCTGTTCCGCCCGTGGAAGATCCAACGGTTAAGATTTCATGGTGAATCGGAATGGTCCGAACGGCCCAATGCATCTGGCCCATTCTTTGAGATCAGATATCACAGACGGTTCAGTTACATAACCGTCTGTGATATTAAAATTAGGGTTTCTCTTTTAAGTCATCACAGACGTTTTCATAACAGAACCGTCGGTGATAGTTAACATCACAGACGGTTTGTTTATGGAACCGGACGGTTCTATCATAGAATCGTCTGTGATATCCAGCTATATAAGTGCCCGACTCGAACGGTTGTGCACTCTTCTGCCTTAGTCTTTTTCCACCAACCCGGCGCTGCCCTCGGTCTCCTCCACTGACGCCACCTTCGACCAGCGCTGCCTCCCTTTGTCCCTGCCTCCGACCAGCGCCACCTGCCTCCGTCCCTGCCTTCGTCCAATGCCGCCCCCGCCCCTGCCGACCACCGGTTAGTTTCCCGCGCCCCCTTCTCTGTGAGAGCGAGGGTTTCCTCGGTCGCCCGCCCACCTGCCGACCACGGTGAGTTTCCCTTCCCCTTCTCTGCCGTGAGAGCCGAGGGATTCCCTCGGTGCCGCCCCCGCTCCTGCCGACCACCCGAGGGTTTATGTTGTATTTTTACCCCTTTAGATGTTTTACTCTGCTGTGCTTTTGTTTGAAATGAGAGGTAGGGTTAAATTTCACTACTAGATGTACATGTAAGTTATATTTGCACAAATAGATTTGTACAGAGATCTATATTAGTTTGTTTACACAATAAGATGCATGTATATTTGCACAATTAGACATGCATGTATACTTGCATTAATGTATTCTGATGGCGTTCTTTGTGTTGGCAAATATATCTTTTTCCTACTTGAAAAATACTAGAAAGACATCTCATGGACTGTTTTAGCTTTGGAATTGGAATTGACTGTTTAGGTAGCAGTAGTAGTGATGAATCACGGCGGCCCGATCTTCCGATAGGTTCGATTTGGTTAAATCGTGAGGGCGTTGGCGCTTTGAGGCTTGACCAGCGGATCGTCACCTCGCAATTAGCTACACCCGACGCTATGTCGTTATCGACCACGCTTGCACGCGATCGACCTTACCACGAAGGTTATTGTTCCTGCAAGCAATCGAATCAACTCACAAGAACAAGTTAGATGCAATCTGAATTGTATTGCGGATATAGATGAAGTTTACAAGTGGGGTTCCTCAAACCGATAATCGGCGAAACTGCAATTGGCAGAATAATTTAAGAAAAACCCGCCTCTAAACTATGGCAGCTACTGTATATTTATAGGGGAACGTGAGGAGGTCGACCTAGGGTTGTGCGGCCGTGGGATGAAGCGTACACAACACGGACTCGACCTCGTTCGTTTACAAAGTCTTATTAGTTTCCAAAGCGGTGACGCAACACCTTGTGTTGCGTATTTACAGTCGAAGATCTGGTCGTGGATCTGGTCTAGGGTGGTCTTGAGGAGTCCATGCTATCTTTGGTCGTAGATTGTGTCCAACGAGTACTGTGCTCGCTTTTCTGGTCGTAGTTTGCTCCAATCGAATCAACTAGTCATAGGTCTTCTTGTAGTGGTCGTAGATCTTCTTGTAATGGTCGTAGACCTTCTTGAACTGGTCGTAGTCCTAGATTCCTGAGTACAAGTAAATCATCTCCATTAGGCAGCATCATAGAGTTCTCAAATAATACACTCAGCCATAGAAACGACTTTACCTGATCGATTAAGTGATGTGCTCTAGCTCTTGTCATAGGACCGTGTAGTTCAGCACCCAGATCTGGAGGGTCTTGTGTAGTGCGTGTATCCGAAGGAGAGATGTCCTCATCAAGTAGGCTCTACTTTTTTCAGTTTTGTATAGACTCTACATGGTAAAAATAATGTTGTACATGGCAGTGCTAATGAAACAATATTTTTTATTGACGTTCCATTCCATTCTCCACTTAGCAAATCTGGTATGACCAATTCTAATTCTAGTTTGGTGCCAAACAGTTCCTTGAAAACAAGCAAGTATCCAAATACGGTTAGCCGCCCTCCTTTGGCATCTCCGTTCCACACCAGTTATGGATGAGGGATGGAAGTGTTCCCATGTTGTGGCATAGCAGCAGTAGCACATTAGCATCCAGAGGAAGTTAGCGAGTCTAGTTTTGTTAGGGAGTAGGTTTTCACGCAACAGCAGCAGGTGTTTACGCCAAGAGAAGCTTCGACAGCAACAGGAGTCCAGGAGGGTTTCGGAGAGGAGAATTAGAAAAGCTACACAGTTTCTATCAAGCAAGAAATAAATTTCCTTTTCTAGTTTCTGTCTTGACCCCTCTAATTTCTCTCCATCCTACCCCTGTTATCTTTCCGTCAAGACGGCTCCCGCACACAGGAAGAGGCCATGCCCTCCTGTACCTCATCCATATAACCTACGAAGCAAACACGCCCACACAACCCACTAAATTGGTAATAAGACATAATCTATTCATTGCCATCCCTTGATGGTTAACATACCATTTACTTCATTCTGTTTTGATCGGTTTTGGTGTAATGATTTATTCTAGAAATTGTTAGGGTGGTGTGATTATTGCTTCTCTTTGTTTCTTTATGGTATGGCACTACTACAAAACAGGGCTGAGATGGCAATCGTTGATTCTTTTACCTTCGCTTCTTTGAGAGCACTCAAAATCATGCAATATTTCTGCTATATGTTAAAACTGCACGGTTTGCAATATTTCCTTCTCCTTTCCAGTTTTTTGTGCAATTTCATATATTTTATTTACTACGTATCATATATTTAGGATCAATGAGTAACTTCTATTTGTTTAAGTAATCATTGCATACGTAACTTATATAGATAGCAAGTAAGCGAGATGGCAGAGGCACCGTCTTCGCCGCCGTCTGCGACGTCGCCAAATGCGTCTGGATCTCCGATCAAGGTGGTTCGCAGCGAAGGCGAGTTTATACAAGGAGCAGCGCCACACTGACTCACAGGATGCGATTTCCGGTACGCGCTACAACACAATAATCATATATCATACTCTGTAATATTGCGTCTCGAACTAATTGTACATATATATGTAATTCTATTTTTGCTGTGCCGCCAGCAAAAACGAGATCACATATGCGCATTCTACGTATGCCATCATATGCAGCTATTGATTGCTTCTAGGGCCTTACGATCCCGGTTTGTCAATCTCGTAATAATTATTTCCTAATTATAAATTTAAATATATATGCTTACTACTTAACTCCTGCTAGCGACAGGGCTTGAACATAGAGTTAAATGCACTCAAGATGGACCAAGTCACGCACGCGTCGAGGAGCTCTGCGTCTTCATCAAAGCGGACATAGTTAACACCACGGAGAGTTTCACGCCGTCGACACGATGAGCGACCTTGAAACAATTGATTCAATATTGTAATTCATTTTGACTGGTTGTAATTCAATTTATAACTCTAGCGACAATATATACTTGAAACATTCTTTTGTAATTGATTTTGAGTTAAATGATCACTTTGAGTTGTCAACATTTATCTGTGATATGTTTCTGCTTGCTAGTTTTCAGAGGGCATGGCTAGCAATTCCTGAGGCTAGCTGAAAATACGATGAAAATTAATTATGTCTAAAGACTTATCACAGACGGTTCTAACCACGAACCGTGCAGCGATTACTAGAAGTCCGAGACGGTTCCAACCACGAACCGTCTGTGATATTACAGAATCACCGACGGTTTGTGGTTGGAACCGTCTGTGATAACGGTTATCACAGGCATAAAATTTTAGACGGTTCAAAAACCGTCTGTGATGAGCTTTTCTGTAGTAGTGAAACTGGAAGGTTCTGCATGCCATAGTGAAAAAGCGTTGGTACAAGTCTAGTAGGTTAGCATGGAAATGGATCCATCCTGCATGAAATTCAGGTATTCCATTACAGCCACATATATCCTCAGCAGATTAGTGTTGTAGCATGCGAGTTACACTAGCGCGTCTCCATCTGGGTGGCCAAGTTAGAAGAGAGAGTGCAGTAGTAGGACAGATAAAGCTGCACGGAGCGAGTGCGTCGTCTGCTGTAGCAATCAAGAACTGTGCGAGCTAATGACTGAAAAATAATTGGAAGGTCCCCCAACAATATAGGGATAGTTTCAAGTTTCAAAACAGAACTCCAAGTTTAAAAAACGACTATCAGTCTTCCACTACGCCTTCACAAGTTCTTTTGGCAAGCACTAGGCATTACCTTCGCTGACCCTTATTATGTCCAGAACCTCCCTAATCTCTCAGGGCCTTCCTTCATCCCATCTAGACATTACAGCACATTCCTCCTACTCGGTCTCTGGCACATATGAAATTGTCGTAGCAAACAAACACTAAGCAGTAAAAAAAAGACCTCCGCTACTCTTGAGAGATCCGAAGGATCCTTGGAAAGGGGATCAACAGTCAGTGGATATGTATTGATTGATTGCTTCTGAAAAATTGAAAAATCTCTCCCTTTTACATGGGGGTGCCCCCTATTTATAGCCCTATTTTTACAATACTATCTTAACCCTATGGGGTACTATACGCGTAGGGGTTGCAGGGACTTTTCACCCCCTACACGTAGGTCTCAATCCACATAAATCTTCCTACGCTTGGTCCATTTGACCAGCGCACCTGGTCCACTAGCGCCCGGAGTGCTCCACCGCAAGGAGCCCTCCAAGTCTTGCTATGCGCCCCAAACCTGGTGAGGCCCCTAGGACCCTCTAGGGGTACTTCAGGTCTCCCCCGAAGGTGGCCCAGAGGGCCTACTGCTCCGGACCTGGTGAGGCCCTTCAGGGGCGCTTTGAACCTGCTCCGAAGGCGGCCCGGAGGGCCTACTGCTCCGGACCTTGCGAGGCCCTTTGGACCCTCCAGGGGTACTTCGGGTCTCCCCTGAAGGTAGCCCAGAGGGCTGCTTCCGACCTAGTGAGGCCTCGAAGACCCTCCGGAGGTACTTCGGGTCTCCCCCGAAGGTACCCTGGAGGGTCTGCTCCTCCAGGCCTTGCGTGGCCCCGAGGACCCTCCGGGGGCGCTTTGGGTCTTAGTCGGAGGCTGGAGGGCCTCTGCGCTTAGGCCTTGTGTTGCCGAGTGCAGCCGCGAGGTTGTGATAGCTTTGCACGGCCGTTGGGGCTGGTGGGTCCACCCTCGACAAACCCCATGATCGAGTCCTACTTCGCTCGGTGGCCTGCCTGTCCTTTCCGAAGGTCGGCCACCCCCCCCCTTTGGCCTGGCGAAGCTTTGCTGCTCGTGGACGCCTTGTGGAAAAAGTAATAGGTGTAACGTTTGTGGTGGTGTCGGTTCGGGTCATGTGTCCCGCCAGACTTTTTTGGGATGCGGTTCCATTGAATGAGCTGGAACCGTTCAGGTGAGTGAGGTACACATGTCGTTCTGGGAATGGCTCTTGTGTCTTCGGTTTTCGTGACCTTTCATTTTTGGTGCCCGGGTGGCTATATATATGAGGGACGCTCCAGCCCCCTTCTTTTACTCACCCGCTTTATGAAATTTCACTCCCTTGCCTTCTCACCTTTCTTCGTTGATCTCCTCGTGTTCAGCGCGATGACGAAGCGTTCACGAGATGGTGGGGTGTCATCGGTTCTCTTGGACGAGCTTGGTCGTTCTTTGGTTACCCCGTCAGTCCTGCAGTTGCTTCGGGACGAAGGCAAAATTGCCGACCTGTCCCTGGTGCGCGCACCTGGTTCGGAGATGGTGACGGAGCCCCGAGAGGATGAGGCGGTGGTCTTCGTTGCCTTCTTTGACGCTGGCCTCCGGTTCCTGTGCGTGGAGCTGGTGGCATGCGTGCTTTGACTTTATGGCATGGAGTTGGTGCAGTTGACGCCAAATTCCATCGTGAAGCTGAGCGCCTTCGAGTGGGTTATGCGATCTACCGGGGTGAGCAAGAAGGGCGTTTATTCACGTATCTTCATGATGGGAGTTGCCAGCTGAAGAAAAAGAAGGATACCGGAGAGACGCTTAACTTTGGGAGTGTTAACTTTCAGCCGAAGGGTCGTTACCTTCGGTACCTACCTGCGCCCGCGTCTCACAACAGATGGGAGATGGACTGGACGCGAAGGTGGTTCTACCACAATTCTTCGTTGGTCGACGGTCTGCAATTTGTTGGGGGTCCCATTCAGTTCGTCCCGTCGCCGGAGATCAAGTTGACATCTTGGGAGGAGGCATTGCTGCAGCTGCTGCTAAGTGTGACGCGAAGGCTCTCCACTCGGGATCTTGTGGAGGAGTTTTGCGTGCTTCTACTGTGGCCGCTTGCGTGTGGGTGGGACGTTAAACTCGATGCCGCGAGGGATGGCGTTCCTTCCTTTGATCTGCCTTACGGGGAGGATGGTATGTTTTTATTTTGTGACCCGAAACCTCAATATGTCTTTAAGTCACTGACAACCTATGCCTAGGGCGGCGGGCAATGCTGCCCATCGACGATGCGATGCGAGTTGCGGGGCAACTTTTGGGGCCCTACACCGGGGAGGAGCACGCGAAACGAGGACTTGTGGTTCGTGAGCCTCGCCTGAACCGGGCGTATGCGGACCAAGCTTCTCGTTTGGCGGAGCAGCCCAAACCCCATAAGGGGAAACGAAAGAAGAGTCGTGTGCCGGAGGAGCTGAACGTTGCAGGGCCTATTTACGCGGTGCCCTTCTGTGCAGTGGCCCTTGGTTCCTGACAAGTCGGAATGCGCTAGGGTGGACTCGGCGTTCCGAGGGGCGAAGGCAGCTGGCGGTCCCGTGAGGCGGGTAGGGCAAGGGTGCTCGGTGGGGTCTTCCTCGGGATCTCGGGGGGTCGCCCCATTCGCCCCTTCGTGGCCCCAGGATCCTCTGCGAGGGTTGTAAGCTCCTTTAAGATTGCGAGCTTGGTCCTCGAGGAGTCATCAGTTGGGACACCTTCACATGTGTATGGCTGGTGCTCAACTGATACTCTTGTAGGGCAAGCCCCTGCTGCCGCGGCTACTATTGGTGAGTTTGTACTACTCGGTTACCGGCGTAGTGCTAACTTATGCTTTTCGACCAGGGTGTGAAGGCACTAATGCGGTGATCTTTGGCGCTGGAGGGTCGAAGATTGGCTTCGGCAATGGTGGTACCAGTGAGCGGTCGGTGTGGGGGTACCCGACGGACGTGCTACAGCTGATGTTGGGCCGTTGTGCGCCAACAACTTCAAGCTGAGCCCTGGTGTGGCTGTTGTCAACGAGGAGGTGGCCCGATTTGCTGCCGCTCCGGTAGTAGAGCGGCTCTTTGAGAAATGGTCTATACAGCGGATGCTTCGCTCGATGGAGGCAAATACCGCGAAGGTGAGTTTCACCCTCTCTTATTTTTGTTTATATATATATGTGTATATATATATATATTCTTTATTTTTTAAACAAGGTGCGCTTGCTGTGTAGACGCTAATGCTGTCACGCGCCCTCGAGGGGGATATCGACCGCGGTTACATGGAGATCCAATATCGGACCAACCTGGAGCTCGCGCGAAACATGTCACTACGCACTGAGCACGATGGCCTTGCTGAAAAAGCGGTAGGGCTAGACAGGCGTGTTGCGGAGCTGTAGGCTGAGCGGCACAAACTTCGAGAAAAGGTGCAGACACTGGGAGCCGTCCGGTGGGATCTCGACTTAAGATCGAGGCGGAGCGGTAGCTTTCCGATAAAGTTTCTCCGTGCGCGGGACGCGATGGAACTATTGGATAACACGGTGACCGAGATAGGAGCCGTGCCCCCGCTTCAGAGGCACACCATCACGCAGCTCGACCAGACGCTCGACTGGCTTCGACGTGCTGGTGAGATCTGCTTGCCTGCTGCGCGAGCCTACGGCGACCACGCGCAAATGCAGCCTAGATGGCATCCTTCGTGTCGCTGCAAATGCTGGCTGTGAGCACGTGGACGCCCTCGGCGTGTAAATTGCCTGTTGCTTCGTCGTCGTCGATCGCTGCGGATAGTCGCGCGGTGCGGAAGGCAAGCAACTCCTTCGCTCAGGCGTTTTGGGCACCACATGGTCGTGACGCGGCAATGACTTCCCTGCGGAGGTTTTGGAGCATAAGGCAAAGGGGAAAGCAGTGGATTCCACGAAGGCGCCGGCGAGCCGGGGGCCACCACCGATGATAAGGTGTGATCCTCCGCCCTTCTCCAACAATTTGAGGCGTAGTCTTGGATTTTATTATAATTTTTTGCCCCAACCCGGCTTGTGGCCGAATGGTTGCGTGCGGAGGGTTTGGTCTTTTTTGTAACGCTGTCAAGTTTTAATGAAAAGAAAAAATCATTTATGGCACCATCTCGCAATATTTTTATAGTTCTAAGTTATTGACTTGGCTAGGCTCGACTGGTGCGATTTGGTTGTGCGACTCGCTGAGGTCTCCGACCCTTGGAAGGTGGAAATATAAAAATGATTGTCCCCTCCCGCGGTACAAAGTATGAACATACTCTTTTGTGTAAGTAGCCTCTGAAGGTGTGTTACCGCGGGGTTGTGCACCATGATGTGAAATGGCAGCGTTGGAAGTTCGCAGACCCGCAGGGGTCTATGGATGAGTTTCATCAATTCCGGGAACGCAAGGATGCGCAAGCGCACGCGGAAATTTGCGCCTTCTGGGAGAAGCGAGGTGTCGTTTTCGCCCCGGAAGAGCCGGTCATGAGCAATGCGGGGGAGTCTTCCGGATCTCGGTGCGAGGCGGCGGTAGAGTACAAGCACCTCGCCCGCCCTGGCGCCTTCAACGAGGAACTGTTCACGTGGGCGGAGGAGTTGCGCAAACGCCTCGTCGCGTCGGGGCTTCCGATGAGGAACTGCTCGCATGGGCTGCTATTAGGGAGTACGACTTCGTGCCCTAGTTTCATGGGGCAACGATGCATCGCTTTGTATTTTTATTGTAACGTTCGAGCTTTGCATATAGCGTGTAATCTGTACTATTGCTTGGCGAAGTTTTCTCACATTACGTACTGTGTTTTGCTGTTGTACCTATCTTTTGGGTCGGTCATGTGTGATGCTCTGCGCTCGGATTTGCAGCTTTTATAGCTCGCGAGGGTTATGCGAAGAGTGTATAATTCGCGAAGCGCATGCGAAGCCTATGCTACGAGGGTTGGCGAAGCCTGAGCCGTCCCCTGTATCTTTTTTAATAGGGCTCCGAGGGAGCCCTCGCTTGTGTAATTCGCGAAGCGCGTGTGAAGCCTGTGCTACGGGGGTAGGCGAAGTCTGCGCCGTCCCTCGTATCTTTTTAAATAGGGCTCCGAGAGAGCCCTCGCTTTTATAATTCGCGAAGCACATGTGGATCCTGCGCAACGAGGGGTAGGTGAAGCCAAGCCTACACAGGTGAGTTAGTGTGCATCGGGGCTCATGGCCATGTGTGGTGGCTTGTTTATACACTTCACACATGCGAGGGTGAGTTAGTGTGCACCGGGGCTCATGGCCATGCGCGGTGGCTTATTTATACACTTCATACCTGCGATGGTGAGTTAGTGTGCACCGGGACTCATGGCCATGTGCGGTGGCTTGTTTATACACTTCACACCTATGAGGGTGAGTTAGTGTGCACCGGGGCTCATGGCCATGTGCGATAGCTTGTTTATACACGTCACACATGCGAGGGTGAGTTAGTGTGCACCGGGGCTCATGGCCATGCGTGATGGCTTGTTTATATACTTTACACCTGCAAGGGTGAGTTAGTGTGCAGCGGGACTCATGGCCATGCACAGTGGCTTGTTTATTCACTTATTGTACATGCTAAACATTACAAGGTTAATACACTCCCCCGATTGAGTGCGGAGTCGTTTTCCAGTCGCAGCCAGGTGTATCTCCTATGGATAGTATTTGCGGAGGCTCTTTGCGTTCCACGTATGATCCAGCTGTTGCCCTTCTGGTGTTGCGATGTAATAAGATCTGCTCTTGTGCTTTTGATGATGATGTAGGGTCTTTCCCTCTTGGATTCTAGTTTTCCTATGGCCATGGTGTTGGCCGCACGTTTGAGGACCATATCACTGGGGGCAAGGTTGCAGACGCGTAGTTTCCTGTTGTACACTTTGGCTACCCCTTTGGCATACTTCGTCATCGTGGAGATGGCATGGACTCGATGTTCTTCCAGGAGGTCCAATGATGTGCTTCGAACTTCTAGACTTGCACTTTGCGTTGTCCGAAGGGACTTCGTTTGGAATTCGGCTGGAGTCATTACTTCATCTCCGAATAATAGTTTGAATGGGGAGAAGCCGTGGCTCGTGGGTGAGTCTTGGTGCCCACGAGCTTTCAAGCTCGGTGGCCTGAGTCCCTTCGGTAGACCTACGAGGCGTTTGGTTAGCCCGATAGTAAATTACCATTTGCCCTCTCGACTGCTCCATTTGATTCGGGGTGACCAACCGATGTGAAACATAATGTGATGCCGATGTTTTGAAAAAATGTTTGGAACACCCCGGAGTCGAATTGGGTGGCCTTGTCGGTGACGATATCGCGGGGTACGCCGTAGCAACATACAATATTTTTCCATACGAAGCATTGCACCGCTACCGCTGTTATTTTTAGCCACCGGCTCGGCCTCTACCCATCTGGAGAAGTACTCGATGGCGACGAAGGCGAAGCGAAGGCCGCTCTTGGCCGTTGGGAACAGCCCAATAATGTCAAGTCCCCATCGGGCGAAGGCCCATACCGATGCAAATGGCTGCAGCGGTACTGCGAACGCTTTGCTATTGTGACTAGCCCATTGGCAGCCTTGGCAATGCTGCACTAGGTCCTGCGCTTCGCGCAACGCTGTAGGCCAATATAAGCCCTGCCGAAAGGTTTGGCGACGAGGCCTCGGGGAGCCTGGTGCGCCCCGTAGAGGCCTTCATGTATTTCTTTTAGCAAAGATTGGCCTTCCACTCGGGAGATGCATTGCAACAAAGGGGCACAAACGCCTCCTTCGTACAACTGGTCGTCGATGATGTGGTAGTTGCGCTCGATGCTTTAAGCAGTTGGCTTTGACTGCGTCGTCTGGCTCGTCTCCGTGTAAGTATTTGCGGATGAAGTCTCGCCAATCTGCGTTGTCTATTCGGAGAACCTTGCGAGCCAGTGCTCTGGTGCTTCCGGGGGCAGCCCCTAGTGCTTCCTAGGTGATGGACGGCTTGGGTATTACTTGGTACATGACGTTCAGTGGACAGTATGCGACTGAGCTGGCCATCTTGGCTAGTTTATCTATTGCGTCGTTGTCGGCTCGTGGGATGTTCTGAACAATGATGTCGTGAAAGTGTTTTGCTTCAGCCTGAACCGCTGGCAAGTACTGTGCCATCTTCGGATCCCTGGTTGTAAATGTCTTTTCAAAGTGTCCTGCGATAAGGCAGGAGTCGCTCGGAGGCATTGTTGGTTGTTGGGAACTCCAGTCGTGCGGCGTAAGAGATCCGACGACCATCTGGTGCGGCCAGGATGGCTGCAACGCCTGCCCGGTCGAGCACCATGATCCATCGGTGTATATCACCCATGGTGCTTCAATTTCGATGTGTGGATGATCTTGGGCATGGGGCGTCCACTCATCGACGAAGTCGGCCAAGGCTTGTGACTTTATTGCGGTGTGTGCGGCAAAGGTGATGTCGAAGGATGCCAGCTCCACTGCCCACTTGCCTATGCGGCCCGAGGCGTCCTTGTTTCGTAACATGAGAGCCAGTGGGTACGACGTAGAGATTATGATAGCATGTGCCAAGAAATAGTGCCGGAGCTTGCGCAAGGCCATGAGTACGGTGTATGCCAGATTTTTCCAACTCGGTGTACTAGGCCTTCGCCCCCTGGAGGGCCTCTGAGACGTAGTACATCGGGCGTTGCACTCCGTCTTCTTGGACAAGGACGCCCCGGAGGCGAAGGAAGAGGTCGCAAGGTATAGCAAGAGGCTCGCGCCTCGGTCTGGGCTTGCTAAAGTTTTTAATTGGGTCAGGTACTGTTTGAGTTGGATAAATGCTACTTGACACTCTTCGGTCCATTTGAACGGCTCTACTCCTAAAGCATTTTGAAAAAAGGCAATGCCCGCTCTGCTGAGCGGGACAGAAACCTGCTGAGAGCTGCTAGGTGGCCTGTTAACTTCTGCATCTCATGAGCAGTTCGGGGTGGTGTCATCTCTTGTATGGCCTTTATCTTCTCTGGGTTCGCCTCGATGCCCCTTTAAGAGATGAGCAAGCCAAGAAGCTTTCCTTCCTTGACGCGGAAGGCGCACTTGTCTGGGTTGAGCTTGACGCCTTGCAGCCGAAGGTTGCTGAATGTTTCTTGCAAGTCTGTAGTGTATAAAGCATGGAGCCAGTTTTTTACCACTATTTCATCAACGTAGGCTTCGACATTGCGGCCGAGCTGGTTGGCCAAAATTTTGGGGATGAGGCGGATGAATGTGGCGCCCGTGTTTTTCAGTCTGAAGGGCATGCGGTTGTAACATTAGGTACCGATGGGTATGATAAATGTTGTTTTGAGCTCACCTTTGATGAGGACATCCCTCCTTCGGATACACGTACTACACAAGACCTTCCAGATTTGGGTGTTGGACTACAAGGTCCTATGACAAGAGCTAGAACACGTGACTTAATCTATCGAGTAAAATCGTTTCTAGAAATTTGAGTGTATTATTTGAGAACTCTATGATCTTTGCCTAATGGAGATGATTTACTTGTACTCGAAATCTAGGATTACGACCACTTCAAGAAGGCATCGACCGGTTCAAGAAGGTCTCGACCACTTCAAGAAGGCCTACGACCGGTTCAAGAAGGTCCACGACCGATTCATGCAAGGCCTACGACCACTTCAAGAAGGCCTACGACGGATGACTCGTTGGGAGCACTCTACGACGAGAGGCGAGCACGATCTCGTTGGACCCAATCTATGACCAAAGATAGCATGGACTCCTCAAGACCACCCTAGGACCGAGTCCTCGACTAGATCTTCGACCGGAAATCGCGACACAAGGTCTTTGCGTCAGCTTTTTGAAACTAATAAGACTTTGTAAGCGTGGCGAGATCGGAGTCCGGTTGTATGCGCCTCATCCCACGCACGCACAACCCTAGGTTGACCTCCTCACGTCCCCTATATATCTGATGGCAGCGTAGTTTAGGCGGGTTTTCTTAGATTATTACGCCAATTGCGAGTCTCACGGATTATCGGTTTGAGGAACCCCACTTGTAAACTTCATCCATATCCGCAATACAATTCGGATTGCATCTACCTTGTTCTTGTGAGTTGCTTTGATTGCTTGCGGGAACAATAACCTTAAATGGTAAGGTCGATCGCGTGCAAGCGTGGTCGATAACGGCGAGCGTCGCGGTGTAGCGAGTGCGAGGTGACGATCTGTTGGTCGGAAGCCTCGAAGCGTCAACGTCCTCACGGCGAACCGTCGAACCTATCGGAAGATCGGGCCACCGTGACTCATCAAGTGGTATCGAGCTATGGTTGCCCGTTAGGTAATTTCGTTTATCCCTTTTGTGAGTTTTGTTCCATCACCTAGAGTCGAGAAAATTGCCCTACAAAAAAAATTAATTATTCCATTTGTCCAAACCACTTTGTGCCTTCATGGTGTGTTTCGGTTTAGCGTTGTTGAATTGAGTCCATCGTCGGTGTCTTTGTTCTTTGGTCTAGTCGTCGTAATCTAGTTTCTAGTGTCGAGTCTTTCTTTGTGTCGATCATCTAGACACCCCCAATCGACCACAACACCACCCCCATACGACCACAACACCACCCCTATCGACCACCTACTCGGATTCGGCTTCTCACAGTCGAAAACAATGTTGGTCGAATTTTTCCCATAGCTAAAGTTGAGAGAGAGAGAGAGAGTATCTTTTAATTACCTTTGTACCCCTGCTCTCCGGAAAAAGTTTGTGACCCATATATATCCATAGACCCAGAAAAGGGTTTTGAAGAGTTTTGAGTCAAGGTCACATTCGCAAAAAAAAGGAAACCCTAGGTTGGGTTTTTGCGGTCAAAAAAAAAAAGAAAAAGAAAAGAAAGAAAGCAAAGAGTGCAAAAAAGAAGAAGAAGAAGAAAAGAAGGAGTTGCTTTGTGATTTTGGATCCGATTGTGTTTGTATCTACCTATCCTTTCGTTTGCTTGAGCTAGTTCTAGGAGCAGCGTTTGGGCGGCAAGCTGTGGCAGTCTTGTGGACTTTTATTCACTTTGCTAATCTGATTTCATTATTGCTATTCCTTGCTACTAAACATTGCCTATCAGGGCTCCATACTTTCGGCCCTCAGTTGGATCCTCGCATTCGCCTCGTAGTGATCGTACATCCCGCCTTCGCCGATCGGACCACCGCTTTGCAATTTGGTAAGAAACTCATAAGAGCTTGGTAAGGCGGCGAGAGTGTGTGATTCCACCCTCAGACCACCTAATAGTGATAGGGATAATACCTTTGTGTTGTCTTTTGTCTCCTACTAACCATGTCGGTGAAGGATTGGATGCTTAGAGTGTATTTTGAGGAAGAGCTCATGGCGCTATTGGATGAACAACGCACTACCGTTAATGAGGACATCGACAGGAAGCTTCAAGCTACCACGATCACATTACAACGTTCAATCAACGATAGTATTGCGGCGCTCACTACACGCCTCGAAAGAATGGTGAATCGACCACCAAACATTGGTCGTGTGGAACCTCATGGTGCGACCCATGACCATGAGTTTGATAATGATAATGAGATGCCACCACGGCGCCTTTGATGCACGACAACGGAACCGGCCGAACTTCAACCGTCAAGGTATGAGAGGTAACAATTTTCAGCAACATAATGCCCATGATGATCCATATGCTAAAGTCAAGTTCACTATACCATCTTTTGCGGGTGCTTATGATGCAGAAATATATCTAGATTGGGAGATGACGGTAGAACAAAAATTGAATGCTCACTTAGTTCCTGAAGTGCATAGAGTTAGGCAAGCCACAAGTGAATTTAAAAACTTTGCCATCATTTTGTGGAATAGGGTTTGCCCAAGGATTAGCGCCTACTCGTGGGATGGTTTAAAGGTTGCTATGCGTAATGATTTGTCCCACCTTCTTTTAAGCGTGATTTGCGTAATAAATTGCAGCGCTTAAATCAAGGTAATAGATCCATAGAAGAATATTATCGGGAGCTACAAATTAGCATGTTGCGTTGTGATATTAATGAGGATGAAGAAGCTGCAATATGCGTTTTATGGAGGATTAAGGCGTGAAATTCGGGACATAGTGGATTACAAAGAATACGATAGTGTCCTAGATTGTTCCAACTTGCATGTTTGGCGGAAAAAGAATTGCGGGGGACGACAACACGGGCCAAGGAACAATTTTGGGAGCATGTCTACACCACGACTAGTGCCGGGGCAAGCCAAAACACCCCATTTTAGCTACACGGTCTGCCCCTCCTCGAGTAGGGTGCGTTCAAGCGACACCTCCGACCACATCACAAGCACCCGGGTAAGCAAACCTACTAGTGTATGCGGGCTCCACCAAGAGTTCTTCCTCGGTTGCTTCCCTTCGGTAGTACCACCGGATTATTTGCCACCGTTGCAAGGGAATGGGACACGTCATGAAGGATTGCCCAAGTCGTGAGCATACCTTGCCACTACAAGCGGTGGATATGTAAGTACTAGTGATATTGAGGATGAATATGTACTTGCGGCTAACATTGCGGTGGAGGAGACGGGAGGCAGGGCGGTGATCTTTGATGGTGTAGAGGAGCAAGTAGGCTGCTTTGTTGACGAGTATCATATGAGCCTTGTTGTGCAGCGAGTCTTTGGCGCACAAGTGGAGAGAGCGGAGCAAAATCAGCGGCATAACTTGTTTCAAACCAGATTTCTTGTGAAGGGCCGAGCTGCAGAGTCATCGTTGATGGAGGAGCCGCAACAACCTTGCAAGCTCAGAGATGGTCGAGAAGCTTGGCTTGACCACACAACCCCACCCACGTCCCTACTACATCCAATGGTTCAATTCGTGTGGTAAGTTAAAGGTAAAAAAAGTTATGAACGTGCAATTTTGAGCTGGTAAATACAAAGATAGTTCTAACTTTGATATATATAACACCCAAAATTTCAATTTGATTAAAAATAAGACTTTATTAATTTTTGTGGATTTTACGGAAATTTTAAAAACTTTTCCTAAAGTATCTTAAAGCTAAAATAATTTATGTGCAAAATCTATTACCAACTAAAAGTTGGAATTATTTTATTTAAGTCCGAATGCCTCATAAATTTACGTGAATTTTCTCAAAATTTTTGGACTTCATTTACTATTTTCTAAAGCCTATTTGAATTTAGGAATTAAATCAATTGAAAAGGTTTAAAAATCTTTAACAAGATCTTGGGCGAACCCCAAAGACCTTGTGCGCGTCTCGCCCAATTCTCCCAGCGCGCGATGCTTGTCCGTCGTCAATCGGACGGAGCATCAATCCACTCGGCGCTCTCTCCTCTCTCTCTCCGCTGACGGTGTGGGCCCTTTGCCTGAGCGTCGTCTTCCTCGCCTCCTTCTTCCCCGCGGCCGCCATTACCGCACTCGGGTTTCTTCAATTCCGTGATTCCCTCCCCCATTTCTCTCGCCATCACAGCGCAATGAAAGCGACCAGTTCCCACGCGTTCGTTCCGGCTTTACTCGCCTTAAAACCCGTGCGCCTCGCGCCCGGCTCGTCGCCATTAACGTCGCGCGCTAACCTCGCCTCCGGCCTCGCCCTCGCCCTATAAAGGGAGCACGGGTGCGCCTCTCCTCCTCAAGCTTCGCCCGGCTCCTCGCCTCCCCTGCTGATCGCGCATTTGGTCTCTCTCTCCCGTGGCCGGCGTGCTCCATCGCCTCTAGCGCCGCCACCGGTGAACCTCGGCGCCTCGGCCGCACCACCACCGCCTCGGCCACCATGGTTCAGTGCGCACCTCCGCTTCCCTCGGGCGTCGCCCGCTCTCGCCGCCAACTACCGAACCTCACGCCGCCTCTCGCCGTCGCCGAGCCATCTTAAGCCACGCCCTCGCGTCGCCCGTGGCGCATCACACTCGGCATCATCTCTAATCAATTTCGACCCTCGCGGAGCTCACCAGCGCCATCCGTGCGCTGCACCTGGTTCCGGCGCCTCCTCTCGTGGCGTGGCTCTGCCGCCTCAGCGCCACCTCATCATTTTGGCGTGCGTGGCGGCCAAGTCGGCGCCCAGCGTGGCTGCCCGGCCTTGGTATGGCGCCAGCCGCGGCCGCTCCTTCACCTTTATTCGTCGCGGAGTCCACGTGGACTCGGAAAGCGCCGTGGACTCGATCCATGGTTGTTAAGACCCACATGTCGAGTCTCTGTGAGCGATCTGCGTGCGCATGCTTGCGCAATAATTGATTTTCCTTTAGAAATTTAATTCGGAAAATCGGAAATTCTGATTTTAGGATTTAATTTAGGTTTTAAACTTCGAGGAGCTCGTATTTCTTCATACAAACTCCGATTTAGGTGATTCAAATTTCTAAATTTGTATAAAATCAAGATCTAGCTAACTAAACCAAAATTATTTAATTTGGAGTTAATTTGAATTTTCATTTGAATTTATTTGTGTTCATTTGAATTACTGTTTGAATTTGGAATATTCTCGTATAGATTTTGACGACACCGGAGAGCTTGACCCTAGTGAAGAAGTAGAATACCAGGAATTTGAACAAGGCAAGTTACACCATTGACCATTTTGCCCCCAATATTTAAAATTATTTAATTCCTGTTTTAAATTATTATTGCATGCATAATTGTATTTAATTATTTTAAATTCCTGTTTTAAATATTTAATTATTCCAATTCCTTTGTATAGCCAAATTTGATTGTTGTATTATCAATTCCTTGTAACCTTAGTCAAATGAATTTAAAAATAATTATATGCTTAGCAAATGCTTAGACCATGAAATATTTGATTTTGGGAGAATTTAGCCAAAATTTCATAAATTGATAAAAAGCCTATGACATTGCTTTGTCATGGTGGACTTTTGCAAATGTCTTTGAAAATTTTAAAAATAAAAGAAAATGGTTTGTACTTGGGCAAACATGGGCCAGTTAATGGGTGCGAGTTTATGCACGGGCACTGTCAGTTGGGAGGCGAGACCCGGGGTTTTTATTAAAGTTGCCCAAGTAGATTAAGGACCGGCCTTTGAGCGCATCTTGCAAAAGCTCCACCGTACTACCACATGTTACGTATGGGCGGAACCGGGCTTAATAATTTGTCTTACCTCATTATTGTTTATGCCATTTTTGTTGTGTGGGTGTCGGTTAGACTTTATTCCCACTTGGCGCAAGAGGGGGTTTCCGGCAGGTGGTTAGCCTAATGGAAGTGAAACCTTAGCGGGCATATTGGTATTGAGGTAATGCATTGAAGCGCCTTGTGATAATTGCCTAGTCACACGCCTAAGAGCGTGCATTGGCCAGAGCATAGCGAGCAAATTATCTCGTGTGGGTAAAGTTGTACCCCTCTGCAGTGTAAATCTATTGAATAGCCGTGTCCTTTGTCATGGACATGTTGAGCAAAGCCACTCTAAGTTAGATTTGTTTTGGTTTTAAAATAACTTTGGACATGATTTGAGGATGGTTAATCCTTGTGGTAAAATTAGCGGGTAGCCTTGTGATAGGAGGTATCCTTCACCATGTTTCATATGGAGGTTATCCACTATAAAATGATGAACTTCAAATTTGAATTTAGCTATGGAATAAAAATATGCCTTGAAACTTAGTGTAAATATTTAAACCAAAAGGCTGATTTACGCAAATAAACCCTATAACCCTCCTTTGATAAACTTATGCATACATTCTAAATTACTGTATTAGGTGTAATTTGCGAAACACAGTTGTAGTGCTCACTCTTCTTGAATATTATTATTCGGAGAAGGCTGCTATCCGGAAGGTGAGGCGGGGCGATTAGGCGGCGACCTCCAGGGCGATTACTGTGGCGTATCGTGTGGCTTACCATTATATTTTGCTTCGCTTAATATTTTATTTGGCCTCCGGCCCGGTTGTAATAAACTCTATGCTTATTAAATATGCCTGCTGGATATGTTTGTGATAACATTTTTGTATTTGTGTACTTTGGAAATCTGGACTAGTGTATGAACACGAGAGAATTCGGGATCCTTCGTTCGGGTTCGACAATATAATACCGATGCAAGCTTTGCTCTTTATTGCTCAGGTAGGCCTTGGATATATGACAATGATGTTTTGCACCATGGTAGAGCTAATACCTACTCGTTCTTACACAAGGGCAAGAAGATTAAGTTATTGCCTTTGACACCAGTGAGATTTTGAAAGATGAAGAAGAGCGCTAAAAATGAAAGAAAAACCGATAAGCATGATTACGAAAATCAGCAAGTAGCAAAACATGTTTTCCCACCTAAAAGGGAGAAAGTGGCGTCTAGTCCTAAGTCCGAGGATTAAATTGAAGGGATGTGTTATGATTGCCACTAAATCTGAACTTGCTGAAATTTATGATAATGAAGTTGCCATGCTATGCTTTGATATGCAAAAATGCCTTATACTCGCTTGAGGATATAGCTAGCTCTTTGCCTCCTACATTGCTAACCTTTGCGGGAGTATGTGGATGTATTCCCAGTGAGTACCCGGGATTACCACCTATTCGAGGATAGAGCATCAAATTGATTTGATCCCAAGAGCGACTTTGCCAAACCGTCTGCGCATATAGGACCAATCGGAGGAGACTAAGAAATTCGCGACAAGTCCAAGATCTTACGGACCGTTAGATGCGTAAGAAAGCCTTAGTCCTTGTCTTGTTCCGAGTTCTTTTGGTTCCTAAGAAAGGCGGTAGTTGGCGTATGTGTGTTGATTGCGAGAGCCATTAATAACATTACTATAAGGTATCGTCATCCTATCCCAAGGCTAGGCGACATGCTAGATGAATTGAGTGGTTCTATTATTTTCACAAAGATTGACTTGCGAATTAGTTACCACAGTTAGAATGAAATTAGGAGATGAATGGAAAAGCGCTTTTAAAACTAAGTTCGGATTATATGAGTGGTTAGTGATGCCTTCGGTCTAACTAATGCACCTAGTACTTTTATGCGTTTGATGAGCGAGGTTTCGTCCTTTCATTGGAAAATTTGTGGTGGTTTACTTTGATGATATCTTGATTTATAGCAAGTCACATGAGCTACATTTGAATCATATACGTGCTGTTTTTAATGCTTTGAGAGCGCATACGTTTGTTTGGTAACCTCGAAAAGTGCACCTTTTGCACCGATCGAGTTGCGTTTCTTGGATATGTTGTGACACCACAGGGAATTGAGGTGGATGAGACAAGATTGTAGCCATCCAAAGCTGGCGACACCGACCAGTGTGTCACGGTGCGGAGCTTCCACGGCCTTCTGGATTCTAT